>JAUIRK010001036.1:2500-215000 GCA_030549495.1 Nectonema munidae
GATGATGATGATGATGATTATGATGATGATGATGATGATGATTTTGATGATGATGATGATGATGATGATGATGTTCTGCTTGATTTATATTATTGTTATTATTATAGTGACCATGAAGATTATTCTCTATCCATACGAATATTTAATGAAAGTACACATTATTACACTCTATAAAACAAAGTTATATTCTTTTAACTCTTCTCTTTCTTCCACAAAGAAACATTTTAATTATAAATTTTCTTTGCTAAAATCTTTCAACAAAACAAAATTCTATAGTCTTTCGTTACAATTTTCTCAAACTTATCACGAAATATTTATTAATTTTCATAAAACATAATAAATTTATTTATATTGGAAGCAGAAAAGTCAATAATGCTCTTCTATTTTTATTGATATTGATCATTTTGTCAAGTCCAAAATTGATATAAGCGAATCTTACAGTTTTAACATTATTATGGTCAACTATTATTTTTCGAAATCCAATATTTTATTTCCAACAAACATTCATCTTATAAACATGGGTTTTTGTATAATCAATAATTTTATTCAAAAATTATTTATTTCTCCTTTTTATTGTATCTTCTATAATTTTCGCAAAATATTCTAAACTTCACCAACTGACTCAATTTTTACATCATGGGTATAATACAAACTGTTTCGATTTGGCCATGTATAAATTTCTTCTCAAATAAAGATATTTTTCTTGACTAATTTTATTGCCAATCCAATGGCTATATATATATTTATCGGTTAAAATTAAAAATATGTTATGAATTATTTCTAAAAACATATGGTCTGATTAGATTATAGAATTTTTATGTGACATACAAAGTATATCCCTCTTTACTCAAGTATATATCTATCCTATTTATAAAATCCTACTTCAAGGAAAAATCCTTCAAAGAAGTTTTGGACATTCTAAAACATGATAGTTTGATAATATATAAACTTCTATAAAACTTGAGCAACAAAGTTAGTCTTTTAAAATTTAATTAAGTTGGAGAAATATATTAGTGTCCCAGGCAAATACTATGGAAGAAATTAAAACTTACTTGAGATAACTTTTTAATATTTGAAAAGTTATAAATATGATGATATGAATATAAAAAGGTCTTTTTATATTCTTTTTGGTAAGGTTAAAAAATTGTTAATTATATTTTAGATTCAAAAATATTTCATTAAAGAAAAATTAAAATAGATCATTAAAAGAAATTTTAGTTATAATACATCAAATAATATGAGAAAATTATTAACGCCATATATTATCGAAATAATCAAAGTAAAAATTAAGAAAGGTGTTTTTATTTAAAAAAAATAAATACCCAAGACACTAACCAAATATCGTAGTAAAAAGCAAAATTTCAACATAAATTATCATTCATCAAATTATGGTAAAAAAATTATTTTTTTAATTTTTGTCGGAAAATTTCTAAGTAATTATAATGTGGGCTTGTATGAGAGAAAATGATTTACTACTGGTTCATGTAATCTGTTTTTGTATCATATAATAAATATTTTTTTTTCTCATAATTCTAATTTCTTTTTAGCTGATGATATTTTTAAGTTTCATGTATTACATTTTTCTCTCTCCCTCTGTTTTCCGGTTTAACAATAGTAACATATTTGTCTTTATTTCAAAAATATTTAACCTACAACCCTGATGAAGATAGTTATTCTCTTAAAAACATTCATCATTTGATAACACTTCCTCTTTATTACTAGAAATACGTAAATTATATTTTTATATCTCGACATTAGAGTTGTAAGTGATGACAGTTTTTCAGAATTATCACGATTTGCTCGGCAGTCGGCGCTCAATAACGAAATAGTACTAATCTAGACCATTCATTCCCATATTTTATAATTTCAAAAAGAGAGTTTGAAAAATCTAACTACAAAAGGCATAAATTTATCTTAACTGATTTATAAATTTGTCAAACCCTGGCTTGACGGACATTTTTGTACTAACGCCGTTGACGGACTGGAGACAATTTTGTCCAATTTTAACCATTATATTTTTTCATCAGAAAATAATGAAGTCTTTATACCACAGTTTAATTGTATGAATTACTTCAAAATAAAAGGAAAAAACATTCTATAAAAGTCATTTTTAACGGTGAAAATTTTATCAATTTAACATAATATATATTTTGTTAAATTTGATTTAGTACTGGTTGTTAAAATTTCAATTAGGATCTGAACAAAAACAGACTGAATAAGACTCTAAACTTTGTAAGTTACAGTAAAATTTTAAGATAAGTGGTATTTTTGTCGATAAGGAACTGATGCGCCATCTACATGAGCTAGGAGTCGAAGAATCTAGTAGTACTCCTTTCTGGCCGAAGAATCAATGAAAACAAGATCAATGATATCCGAAGTACCCTTAGCTATCAGAAACTTACTCTCTTTTTATGGTTTTTCTCAAGACACTACTCAACGAAGGACTTCCACCTCAAGATCTTTGTGTTACCTTTTCAAAATAAAAAGAAAAAAAGCATCTAAAAAGAGTAAAAAGTGCAAAAAGTTTGTTTGCAATGTACATTATAGAATATTGTGTTCTGAATGCTTAGTCAAATCATATAAATTTAACGCCAAATATACTAACTTTTACTTTAATTTCAAAATTTTCTTTTTTTCAAAAACAATAAATTAATTTTTTTGCTAATTTTATTTTATTTTGATTTTTTATCCTAACGAGAACGTTTATATGTTACTTTTGAAAGAAGTTTCTATATACATGCGAAGAATAACATTTCCACACTTGGTGAAAAGTAGCGAAGACTTTGGAAACTCTTTTCGGAATATTGTCAGAGAAGAGAAGTTCATTGGTGATGATAACGTCCAAGACATTTTGTGAGTCAAACTTTTTCAAGATTTTTGAGATCCAAGGAAATATTTTCGATCATTCGGATATCATATGTGCAAGTGTGTACATTTAGCAAAGTTAAGCTACATGCCCCATCTATTAGACCACTTGAAAATTTTTATTAAATTATACTGTAAGCTAGAGCCACCGAATTCGTCCGAAAGATCATATATTTTAATATCATCCGCGAAAACTTTAAATTTGGAGGTCAAATCATCAAAAAGATCATTTAAAAATATGTTTAATAGGAGAGGACCAAACACAGATACCTGTGGAACTCCACTCAGTACAGATTTCTCATTTGAGCGCCAGCCATTCAAAACAACGATTTGTTTTCTATTCTCAAGATAATCTCTAATCCATTCTAGCAAATTTTCGCTAATACCACAAGATTCTAGCTTCCTAATCATATATTTATGAGGTATTGAATCAAACGCTTTATGGAAATCAAGATATAAAACATCAAGAGTACTATTACATTCTAGCAGATGAACAATATCATTTTGAAATTCAGAAAGATTGGTTACTGTTGATTTGCCTATAATAATAAACCAATGTTGATTTGGATTTAGCGAAGTGAAGTCCTACAAATGTTTCACAATTATCTCAGCAATAATTGATTCAAGCATTTCACAAAGAACCGGGATTAGGTTTACTGGTCTGTAATTACAGGAAATTTTCTGCCACCAGATTTAAATATAGGCACACTCATGGAAGTTTTCCATTCATCCAGCAACTTTCTTTCTTTTATTGATTTATCAAAAAGAATTTTGCGTGGAGTAACTAGAACTTCAGATAATTTACTAATAATAAAGGGATGAAGGTCATCAATTCCAGGTGATTTAAATTTCTTTAACAACTTTATTTTACTATAAATTATAGTTTCATCGAGGTCTGATAAATCAATTGAAGCAGTGAAACAACGTGACGGGATACAGTAATTATTATAAATTAAGTCATTAGAAAAAACTGATCCAAAATACTGGCTAAAGATATTAGCCCTTTCAACATTGAATCTGTGGTGCTTCCGTCAGGTCTACTTAGTTCAAACACATTTGCCTTTCGTCTTTGATTTACATTAGACGAGAAATTTTTGGATTCTGATTGTAGCTTTTCAAATGAGATCCTTGCTTTGTGTGTTACACTTCTCAATGTGTTTGAAACTTCTTTATATTTTATGAGATAAAAAACATAAGTAGACTTAATAAATTTGTTATAGAGCCTTTTCTTTCCTTTGATTAGCTTTTTTGCTTCACTAGTTATAAAGTTATTAAACTTTCTACTCGCACAACTTATAGGAATATAAACATCAATAAGCTTGTAAAGTTTATTAATAAACAGAGAATGATAGTCAACAAGACTGAGACATTTGTAAGAATACCAATCAACTGTTGATAAAGCCAATCTTATAGCATCAAAGTCGCCTCTTGCGTGTATTAGACATTGTTATAAACTTATCATTCAGAAAAAGACTTAAGCTGATACATGAATGGTCGCTTCTAGCAAGAGGAGGGAATATCATTAGGTTATTAATCATATTAGGAATGTTCGTAATCAATAAATCTAAAATTAACTCTTACGATAGTTTCCCACTCTTGTTGTTTGAGAAATAAGTTGAGTAAAATCTTTTTATTGTAAACAATTCAAAAATTCTTGTTGTTTGTTATTTTTGCTAAGGTTAAAAGACCAATCAATAATTGGAAAATTAAAATCACCAACAATTATAATGCTGCTTTTCGAAAAATTAGAAAAAGAATATTCCTACGGCCCGCGGGCCAAATCCGGCCCTAGAAAGCCTTTCATCCTGCCCGCGGAGACCTTTGAAAAACTTTAAGTCAGGACCGGTATAATTAAAATGGATTTAAATTTATAAAAAAAATATTTTTATTAGCTTTTACACTATGGTCACTCATTCAATTATGGCATTTGTAAAGGATCATCTTTTAAGAAGCCCTTTTCCTTTTAATCCCTTTTCCATCGTTTGGTAAATCCCTTTGAATAAAATTGGATTTTTTCACCATTTTCTTTTCTAATTAATATTCTTTGTGTTAAATAGTTTTCTTTCTTGATTCCCCATATTTATGTATTCAGTTAGTCTGAACATACCATCCTGGTCCGAGGCCTAAATATCTCCTTTGGCTCTTCCAGTAGTTCAAGAACCAATTCTATAATAATAATAATTTTTTCAATTGTTATAAAAAATCATTAAAATTATTTTTATAATTTTTTTAATTTTATTAAAAAGGTATTTAATGGACGCATCCAACCCAAAATGTTGTCATTGAACAAAGGGAAAGTAGATAATGAATCTCTATTGTTCCAAGAAAAGTGGACCAATGACTATTTTTTCACACAAATCAAAGGAAAACCAGTGTGTTTACTTTGTTCAGAGTCAGTTGCTGTTATGAAAGGATATACTGTCAAAAGACACAATACTTCCAAACACTCATCTCTTTATGATAATTTTCAAGGTGAACGTAAAAAACAAAAAGTCGAAAAACTGATTAAAGGTTTGAAAGAAAAACAGACCATTTTGGTCAAAAAATGTAATCATGCCGACAATATCATTCGTGCTAGTTATATTTTCCGTGAGAATATTGCAAAACCATCAAAAAATTATTTTGAGAGCGAATTTGTAAAAGAATGCCTACAAGCAGTGGTTGATATTTGGTGTCCAGGCAGAAAAAAAAATTGATAATATTAGTTTGTCTCGTAGAACTGTAACAAGACGGGATGATGAACTTGCAACCATTATAGAAACTAAAAGAACCTGCTTCGAAATTTAAGTATTTTACTTCAAAACCTTCCTATTTTTTCAGAAATGTTATGAATCTAGAATCTAGATAAACCGTGTTTCAGACTTGAAACTTCTAAGCTTTCTATAAGATACAAAGCTGTTTGTTTTTACGAAAATTACAGAAGCTTCATAGCAGAAAGTTGCTCTTCAGTAAAGAAAATGAAACTCATCAAGAAAGATTGGTCATTTCTTCATATAGAGAAAAAACAACCTGTAATGTTGTTAATTGCTATATTTGTCAAAATAATTAGTTAATGATATTTCATGTACTCATTTCATCCTGATGCTCTATTTGCTTTTTAATCTCCTTGTCTCTTTGATGGTGTATTTTTCCTGAAGCGGTTTTCATAAACCTTTGGAAATACATCCGCTTGCATGTCTTCACTCAATTTTTAATATTGTTCCCCTAATATTATTCCCCATAACATCAATCATTATAACTTTTTTGCAAAAGATTTTCTTTTCGTTTTTTTCTTTTGAATTACACTACCTATAAATCATAATGACTTCTTATGTGTGTATCGAATTTTTAAATGAATTTCTTCTTGGCTATTGATGAAAGTACTGACTTGGCAAATACCGTACTACATACAGTTTTTGTACGTGGAATTGGTGACGATTTCAATATCACAGAAGAAATGCTTTGTCTTCAAGCTATGAAAGAAACTACCACTAGAGAGGATATTTTTCAAGAATTGAAAATGTTAATGGCTAAATTTAATCTCCATTTTGAAAAACTTCATGGTTTAGCAACAGATGGTGCACCTGCAATGATTGGTAATAAAGTTGGCTTAACTTCTAAAATTAAAAAGGAGTTATCTTCTATGGACATAGACACAAAAGATTTTTCCGAGTTCCACTGCATAATTCACAAAGAAAATTTGTGCGCCAAGTCGCTCAAATTTGAAAACGTCATGTCAAGAGTAGTTTCGAGTGTCAATTTTATAAAATCTCGAGCATTAAATCACCGCCACTTTAGAGAATTTCTTGAGGATGTCGAGGTAGAATATGGAGATCTCGTTTTCTACTGTGAGGTGCGATTGTTGAGCAAAGGAAAACTGTTAAAATAATTATACTTGGTACGGAATTAAAGTTTTTCAAAGGTCTCCGTGGGCCGGATTAAATGTCTTCGCGGGCCGGATTTGGCACGGGGGCCGTAGGTTCCTCATTATTAGATTGCCACTTTATTCAAACAAGAAAACCAACTCCATTCAGAACTCAGAAAAATACTTTTGGACTATGTTTTTTTCATTGTAAAAGAGAAAGAGAAAAAAATAAAGTTAAACCTAGAAGTAATTAACTAGGGATAAAATGAATTATTAATGTAAGTCATAAAAATGTTTAAAATGTAAGATGTCCAACTATAAGTTCAAAATATAAAAAGTATATAAGGCAAAATGCACCTTTGTTGTAATTTTCTATTATTTCCCGTTGTTTTATATTTTTTAGGATTTAAGCAATATTGCATATGAAATTAAGTAAACTGATGTTTAGAGTAGTTATAAATCTCTTGGAAGAGCATGAAAAACTTTTATTAGTTTAAGTATGTTTGCCTAATTTTACTTTTCTAGCATTTAACATATGTGCAAATTCTGTGTAACTAAAAAGAAAAAGGCCGTCGAGCAAGCCCTACTTACCCTGGGGATATGTCGATAAAAATTTAGACGCGTTTTTTTTCTTTTAATAATAATGAAGCAAAACAACCTTATTTTTCCCTATAAAGCTACGACACCCTAATGCACATATTATGTTGAAATATAGCATTATATTATTTTGGGAGAGTCCTATAATTACACTTGATCTTATTTTTCAAACAACCGTGTAAGTCTTAAAAGCGAGATTGCATTAAAAATGTAGATTACAATGGAGTAAATTTTAGCAAAAAAAAATAAAAAAATCTCACTTAAGCAAGAAAGAATCGTAAGAAGAGTGATGCTTTTGAAAAATGATAAAATTGAGAAACTTTTTTGAAGGATTGTAAATTTTTTGAAAATCATCAAACAATCCGAATCACAAATATAGCAGCGAAGTCTTGACTTATTTTTATCACACATGGTAAACTTTTCGTAATGCAAATGAATTAGTTGAATCGCGTAATGGGGAAGATGTTTCTTTGTTTGTTGTTGTTGGCGAAAAATAATTTTGTTCACATAAAAAATTTATGGAAAGAAATTATTGTTGTGAAGATTTCTTTTCTCTTTAAATTGATTTTCTCAAAGATAAGAATAGTTTGAGTCTTGAAAGTTCGTTTATCTTTTCACAAAATCTCCTAAATAGTTCAATACAAATAAATTCAAGAATTTCGCACAGTTTATGTTTATAATATGTATTATACATGCATTAAAAATATAACACATGCATTTACGGTATATCACACTATAAGAATGCATGTACCATCAGCTATAAATAGGCTTGTATGTGCATCGTTGTACTATTTAGTATCCTTAAGATCTGGTATGAACATTGAACATTTTATGTATTTTATTGGAATGTCTGTTTATGTTGCGTTTGTGTGATTGTAAGTTAGTGTATCAAATCCACGTATCTGAATGTATGCATTTTGTGATATGAGCATTATTGGAAACTTTAGATGAGAAGGTTTAGGAAGAAGTATTGGTAAGTTAAAAGTTATGCACTTGTATATTATTAATATTATTAATGATTTAGTTGATGATATTATTCATAGATGTATATTTATTTATGTGTGTGTGTGTGTGTGTGCTCTGTAAATATTGAGTATGTGTGTGTGTATGTTTCGTCAAGATAGAAGTTTAAGAAGGAGGTAATGGAGGAAATTTTGCGCAAAGGAATTGATAAATGGTGTTGATTTAAGTGTAAGGAATGATATTAGTGAATGTGATGAGTACTTTACGAATAATAATAAAATAGAATGAATATTGATATTAGTTGCACTGAGGAGCATGCTTATTATTATTGTTAGTTTGGTTATTGATTGATTGGAATTTGAATTTATACTATTTTCAATAAGAGAATGATGATGTTTAAGAAATTCATTATGATCTGGTTGCGTTTTGGTGTGTTGTGTGTTTGACATCCTACTCGTCCAGCTCCGCTATTTATTATTTTAGAACTACCACGCAACTGCAATAAAAAACCAAAATGTGGTAAATCGGACTGCACTTAAAATTAACCCAACATTTTTTTTAACCTGCTAATAATAAATGTAATTTAAATGATACTGCTTTATACATTGATTTTCCATGATGTTAAATTTAAAACCAAATTTTATTTTCTCAAAGGACTCACTAAAAATAGTATCAACAAAAGTATGGCGTTTTAGAGTTGATCTTCTTGCAGAAATAAGATGGCGAGCAAGACTAACGCAAGACTTGTTGCCATAAAACATACAATATCACGCGCCACAACAAAAGATGGTTTAGAAACGAAAATATCAAAAATGAAAATCCATCTAAATTTGGAAAGGATGTAGCACATTGTATACTTACATCAGGAGAAACAAATAGAGCTTTGATGATGTGTTTGTGTGACGCTCATTTGTAATTTATGAATATTTCATAAATTATTTATTTTTTTAACAATTTTAACCCTTAGTACTAATATTGGACCGAACGCGCCTCCCCTTGTCCCTCAAAAAGTTTTGAACAAACGACTACCACGGGCAAATTTCTGAGCGGATTACGCAAATCCGTGTTGGAAAAAAATAGAAAAATTGCACTGGGAATCAAATTTTGGATAAAAATATCTAACAAACCATAAGATTAACGTGCAGGGTTGGAAATAGAGAAGATTTGTTATGTGTGTATAATGTATATGTATGTGTATAATGTGTATAATGTGTATGTGTATGTGTATGTGTATGTGTATGTGTATGTGTATGTGTATGTGTATGTGTATGTGTATGTGTATGTGTATGTGTATGTGTATGTGTATGTGTATGTGTATGTGTATGTGTATGTGTATGTGTATGTGTATGTGTATGTGTATGTGTATGTGTATGTGTATGTGTATGTGTATGTGTATGTGTATGTGTATGTGTATGTGTATGTGTATGTGTATGTGTATGTGTATGTGTATGTGTATGTGTATGTGTATGTGTATGTGTATGTGTATGTGTATGTGTATGTGTATGTGTATGTGTATGTGTATGTGTATGTGTATGTGTATGTGTATGTGTATGTGTATGTGTATGTGTATGTGTATGTGTATGTGTATGTGTATGTGTATGTGTATGTGTATGTGTATGTGTATGTGTATGTGTATGTGTATGTGTATGTGTATGTGTATGTGTATGTGTATGTGTATGTGTATGTGTATGTGTATGTGTATGTGTATGTGTATGTGTATGTGTATGTGTATGTGTATGTGTATGTGTATGTGTATGTGTATGTGTATGTGTATGTGTATGTGTATGTGTATGTGTATGTGTATGTGTATGTGTATGTGTATGTGTATGTGTATGTGTATGTGTATGTGTATGTGTATGTGTATGTGAGTGTTTCGTTTACAGTGAAATTTCGTTGTGTCGAACCTCAAGGGCAAAACTAAAAACTGACACAAACAAAGTTGGATAAAAACAAATTTTAAAAAGAAATTTTAATTTTATTTGTGGTCTGGCAAGACATTCAGGGAGACAAAGACACTTCCACACTAGAAATGCTAAAATAATGTTTTATCTATAAATACCAAACTGTCAAATTGACATTTAAATATTATAAACATATGTTTATATCCATTTTAATTATTATATTACATAAACTTTTTACTCATTTGTTTCAATTAAACACCATCAATACTCATTGGAATATTGAAATGTAGCTTAACAATACCTAACGGTCAAATTGACCTTTGAACATTATAAATATATATTTATAAGTATTTACTATTATATCACACAAACCTCATATTTATTTCTCTCAAATGTTCAATTAAACTCCATTACTTACATTTTATAAAAATTTTACATGTATTCTCATTGAATAATTAAGTAACGCCAATTTTGATGGCACATAAAAGTGAGGCATTTTCAATAATTTTCTTTTTGATTATAAAGTTAATTACCTAAATAGTAATATTGATCAAAAATATGAAAAATGTGACAAATTCATTCTATTAAGGGATCTAAATATACAGAAGTTTGGCACATGCCTTGATTACATAAATCTTAACCTTCAATTTGACCTCTTAGTAATTCTAGTTTTCAACAGGCTAAATCAAAATATCTCTATTCACCATGCTTCTTTTTTACCAAATTACTTCTTGGATTAAATGATTTTTTAATAAAAAATAAAGAAGACTTGTTTGAACTGATAATTTTGATTTCGCACAGGGTAAAATAGTAAGCATGTCTCTAGAAAGTTTCCCTCAGTAAAATTTTCTCCTTTTTAGAAGTTAATGATTTGAAATGTAACTAACTATATAATAAACTAAAATAAGCCAGCTTCACCTTCTTTGTAGATGGCATCAAGTGAATATTTGGAAGTATTAGTAGCAGTGTTGTAATGTCCGCACCCTTTCTTTACTTGTTCCTCTTTTTTAATACTGTTAGCTTCTTCTTTAATACTAGTAGTTATACCATACCTCTCAAAACGTTTGAGCAATGCTTCTCTTCATTTGAAAATATAAGGATCAAGATAATTTGTAAGTTTTAATGCGTTTGTTTGCAAAACATATGCCTTTTTAAAACACAAAGGCAACGTTTCTTCTATAGGAAATTTGCTACAATGTGTAAGTATCAAACACATGCTAGGCTAATCATTTTTCTTGTAAATTTAAATGAGCATATAGCGAGTTTTCATAAAAAGAAAGTTATATGGTAGTAAAAGTCAGAATTTTCTAATACTTCAGACATAAGAGATAAACATCAAAATGCTTCTTTCTGAATAAAAATGCGTCAGTTTGAGACATAAAACATAAATAATAAAAATAAAGTAAATCAAGATTTACTTTTCAATTTTCACTTTTCAAATTTTATTACTAAGGTACGATTATAATAGCTTTATAAAATATATAGTTATAAAACTGGGAAAAATAATTTAGTTATAGATTAATACGGTTTTAAAAGAAAATTCCTATTTTAAGTTTGTTTATAAAATTTTCAAATACAATGCAATGCCTTCGACCAACCTCTCTATGATTATGACTAGGGCTTCCCATATCAAATATCGAAGCGTAGCCAGTGAATTACGAGAGATGCGAACATTTTAACAATAAGATTTTACTGAGTAGAGATTTAAGATAAGATTAAATTACATTTTAAAATATCTTTAAATTAAAGATCTATAGAGATTTAAGAATAGAGAGTAGAGTGTTAGTACAGATACTAACTAACTATACGAGTTCTAGTATTATACGTCTACATATAAAAACATCACAATGTTCAAATATAACGAATCATTAGTATTCATTTTGAAGTAACACATCTAAGATATTATGATAATAGCAACCAGCGTTTCGAAGCTAGGAAAAAATTAAGTGCTGAAAAAAGACGTTCCACACTAACTTGTGTTGAATGCATGGCGACTATTATTCTTGCTACATCTCTTATTACTCACTTTTCATAAGACAGTTTTGATGAACGGTCAAACTTTTCAATTTCAGGAAAAGAGCTCTCATTTTGAAATTTGAGCGTAGACGTCGAAGTGAAAGATATTGCTTCTTTTTCTAAACAAATTTTTTTGATCTTTGTTTGTGTTGTTTATCAAGGAATTTTTCAAAATCAAATAATAGACGAAGGGGATGAAGTATCTGATGAAGATTCATGAGCCACCGTTTTACATTCCTGTCTTGATTCACAGAATTTATTTTGGAGGTCTATAAGATTTCTCATTCTGAATAGTATTTTAAAGAGAGAATTCTTAGCTTTAGCTATTTGTTCATATGTAGGCATCTGTATTTCTGATCTAGATATACAGCAGCAAGCAATACTTCATTATCAAGCAAAATACTTTCTCCTTTTTCTATAGAACTTTTAATTTCATCAGTTATAGTGCCATCTACCTTATAAGGAAAAAAAGCTAAAAGTTTCCATTCTTTCTAAGATCAGGTTTTAAGTCTTCACTTTGAAAATTTTTTGTTACTATATATGTTGTTACCTTAGTCTTTTTAATCTTTTTGTTTGTTCCTACATTAATTCTAGAAGATAGATATCGGAATCTGCCATGTCCAAGATTACAGGCTTTAATTCTAATAAGCGCTCTATCATCCTATGTGTACTGCCCATCTAGTAGGCTGATCCAAAATAGTAACTTTACCTTCGCGTCTTTTAATAATCTCTTGAATCTTTGGTTTTCTAACTGCCAATACAACCCGTCTCAACTTAGCAATGAGGGATGCTGTATGTGTATGCATGATCGATTTGGTATAAAAACATATCTTTCATGTAAAATTTAAATGGATGTTTTTGGAGACAATTTTTAGAAGTAAACAGCAAATTTGATTACCCCTTATAGGTATTTTCACATCCTAAATGTAAAAAATGAGTACAGAAATGAAACCAGCATGGCCGATTTAGTATAAAAACTATATTTTATATAAAATTTAAAATAATGTTTTTGGAAACAATTTTTAGAAGTAAACCGCAAATTTGATTACCCCTTATAGGTATTTTCACATCCTAAATGTAAAAAATGAGTACAGAAATGAAACCAGCATGTCCTATTTAGTTAAAACATATATTTTATGTAAAATTTGAAGGATTGTTTTTGGAGACAATTTTTAGATGTAAACTTCAAATTTGATTAACACTTATAGGTATTTTCAAATCCTAAATGTAAAAAATGAGTCCAGAAATGAAACTAGTATGGCCGATTTAGTATAAAAACATACATTTTATGTAAAATTTGAAGGAAATTTGACATTTTCTAGAAAGTAGGCATCATTATTGAAAAAATTAAATATATAAAGTGTTATACGTTCAAAACTGTATATAATTATAAATTTTCAAGGTAGTATATAATATAGACCCTAAGTTATAAGGTTAACTAAAGATAATCTCAAAATTTTGCTGAAAAATTATAATTTTTGATTTTGATTGACAGTTTTTGACATGAAAATGTCATTCAACTGCCATGGAAATGGTATCAAAAGATGCAGCTAGCGATTTTAGGAAAAGTCACTAAATTTGAAGGGATTTGACTGAGCCAATTTTGGACAATTAATTTTTTAGTGAAGGTGGAGAGGGGGCATTTAACGCCCCCTAGCACTAATAAGGTTAAGAGCAAGCTTTTCTTCTTTGAATTTTTGCATGACTAAATTACGGATGCTGAAGCTAATCTTGAATTTCCTAGACATTTCTTCAAGCAGGGTTCGCAAAGCTGGCTTTTCAAACATGGATAGAAGCATAGAAGCACCAACTCTATTATGCTATACTCTTTACATTTAATGAAAGAGTTGAGAGATAAAAAATTTACCAATGCCTGACTGATTTGTTCTAGAGTTTATTCCGGTAGAAGTACTTGGCTTAGAGTTCTCAACCCTTTGTTTTTTTCTTCAATTTTTCTTAATATTTCAGGATGTGCTCTACTCAAGTGCCTTTTAAAATTATATGCTATAGAAGAGAAAGCTTTGTGGTTTAGCAATTTTGCTATCACAACTTAAAATATTTCTGGAAACATCTGAAACGTCACATAAAGAAATAAAATATTTGTCATCTAAACTTTCGGAAAAATAATTGAAAATATCAGACTTTATTCCTGAATATTTAGTCATTAAACGGTTAATTGTTATTAGGCATTATATAAAGAATCTAAAAATAAAAAAGAAAGTTTAGCAATTCGGGTTAGCAAAAGAGTTGTATGAATCTTTAACATATAAATAAATGATTTTTTTATTCAAAATGAATCTGATCTAATAAAAATATCTATATAAATATGATAATATTGATTAATTAATATTATAAATATGAATGCATCAACTTAATTAGATTTAATATTAATTATTTCTTGAAATTTGGCTTAGACAATTTTGACTATATATCCTGCCGAAACAACTATGTATTTAAGTTGCCTGGAGCCAGACATAGGGGCCATATGTTTATTCTTTCAAGTCCAGGCTCTGGCTCCATGTAGACAATTATTTGCCTCCGCCTGCTCTGGCTCTGGGTTCGAAGCCCTGATAGCAACTATTACTATATATAATATATATACCATTTTTGTTCTATTTTGTCCTTTTGCAATACTATTTTGTCTTTTTTTTATATTTTTTTATTTTTTTAGTTCTTGGTATTGCACCCAAGCGAAGAACAATCTTCCATAACTGGGCAGAGAGTAGGGATAGTCACGATGGGGATTCGAACCGAGACATTCTGGATCAAGACCCTACGTTCCCACGACTAGGCCATCTGCCGATTCTTTTTTTGCAATCTATATTAATTTAATTTTTTGTTTTTGTTGTTTATATTGCTTTGACAAGTCATTTTTATTTAATTTTTTTTTTAAATATGTTAACATTATTTTCAGTTTAAATTTTCTAAATATTTGACAAGGGCTTGGTAATTAAAATATTACATATTTTATTATATTTTCCATTTTATAAAAATTTTTTCATTTACATTCTTAATTATTAAATTTCTAACTTTATATTAGCAATATCTTAATTTACTTTTAACATTATTTCAAATAACACATGAGATTATTTGTTTAGAATTGCAAAAAGACAAAATAGAATGGCAAAAAGACAAAATTGAATTGGAAAAAGACAAAATTGAATTGCAAAAAGACAAAATTAAATTGCGAAAAGACAAAATAAACTAAAAATTATATATATATATATATCTACAACTAAACCCCTTCACAACTTGGAAGAAAGTTTGGAAAAAATGAAATTAAATAATTTTACTGCATGTATTTCAACAATATGAAGTTTTTTGCAATATTTTTGTATTTTAGAAGATAATGTGGTTTTCATCATCCTGATAAAAATACCTGCCCTATTTTTGATGCTATTTGACTCTCAATAGTTTTAATAATTTTTACGACATAAATGTTTTTATGTCACTTTTACATAATATTATTTATTATTGATACATTTTTTTAAAAAAAGCAAAGAAAATTTTTATTATTCAAAGACTTTTATAAAGAAGAAATGGAAAAATTCTTCTTTTGCCTTTCATTGAAAGTAAATACCTATATGCCTTTCAAAAGTGAAGCAAAAAGAAGAAAGGCAGAAATATAATATAGAATTGTTGGACTAGAAGTTATATAGATACATTTTTAAACTTTACTAGATATTTTAGTTTGAAACATAGTTTGAATAAAAATTTATTTTATTCAGTTTCTATACATATATATTTGAAATTTTATTCCAACAAAAATATATGTAAATTTATAAAATAATTATTTTACCTGAAGCAGTTTTTTTCTACTTCTTCTTGAAAAAGTTTGATGCTAAATTCCAAACAAAAAATTGACTTGATTAAAAGTTTTTAAATTTGGCTGAGAGTATTTTTTCTATAAAAATCGTTATCGAGAAGAATCCATTGGGAGTGGGAATCTCGAAAAATTGAGTTTACTAAAATGCAAACCGGTTATATTTGTATATAATATACGCAAAGATAACAATAAGGAAATTAGTATTCACGATTATACTATATATATATATATATATATTTGCATATTAATTAAGGCCTAATTGAAATAGTGGATTGGAGATGTCCAGTTTATAGATTTCAATGCACTGATTTTTGATATTTATGATGATGGTGGTCATGAATGAGGATGATGACTGTATGATGATGAATAAGCAAATAATAAATAAGTTCTGAGAGTACTTCATAGTGAAATTACTAATTTAAATACATATTATATAACAATACACATCCTAAGCCTCAAGTATCATCTTCTTAAACACTTCAGCACAATCAATTCTGCATTCATGAATTTGATAAAAGCTGGGTGAATGAGTGACGCCTTAATAATCCTGAATTTTAGAAAGAATGTTTACGCCTTTTGAATTGTACAAGGGAAAATTGAAGAATCATCAAAACCTAATGAAGACATCGAGAGTCCTAAATGAAAATCAACGATCTTAATATTTTTGATAGGGGAGGCGAATGGTAGTCTTTATTAACCCAATAATTACCATAGAAATCAGACGATATCTAAAAAACGCAGACGATTTATATTCAAAGTCATTGAAAAAAAGCAGACAAAGATGAAATTACTTATGTTCCCAAATGGGAACATTTGGACTTAATGGGTTAAAATACAAACCAGGCAGCTTAGGAGTCCATAATTTGTTCTAATATAAAAGTATTATTAATATAAGTCTTAGTAACGCCAACATCTTGGCTCAGCAGACGGCCTACTGATGGAAGCGTTTTGCAATGATTCAGTTGTTTTGGGTTGGATTACCAATCCTGACGTTGCTATCTTCTGTCAAATTTTGAAAGATTATTCTTTTATTGGATCTAATGCCATCAATAAAGAAATTAAAAAAAGATAATTCAGAAAAATTTAAGCATTTAATTTTGATAGTTGCAACTTTGAAAAAATGGATGATTTTAATAAAAGGAACACCGACTGTCATATATATAGATAAGAAACTCATACATGTTAAAATTTGCTCCGATAATAATACACATACAAAGACGTTACCAAGTCAAAACTACCGAAAGCCAAAATGCATATTTATGCAAAGCCTTACTTTACTTAAACAAAGTTATAATCAATTGTAATAATCAATATTGAAATTAAAATAAAAGTTAGAACTTGATTTACATAATATTTTAATGAACAAATAATAAACAATTAGATTTCAAATTCAGTATAAAACTTAAAATATTTTGATGTGTTACACGTTATGATTTGACTTAACGCATTTAATACCAAGCAAAGCAGACGACTTTAGTAATTCCTATTTAATTCCATTTAAATTAGGAATTCGTCTGCGTTCCCTTTGGGAACATTGGTCGTAAATCGGTTAACATGAGGGAAATAGTTCATTTCGACCTTTGTGTCGTTGTATACTTTACAATCTGTAAAATGTAGATAAAAACAAGTTCTAATCTTTTTCATGTTGCGTGGTTTTATTGAAATGCCTATTATGAATAGAATGTCAATAACGCATTGACTAAAAGTAATATAGGAACAATAAAAAAGTAGTATTTTGATTTTTTAATTTTTGAAAACAAAAGTTCATTCAATGTTGGATGATGAAATTAGTATTAAAAACGACATAGAGTAAATAAATTTTTTAATGAATATATATCAAAAATGGCTTGCATATTTAAATTCAGTATAAAATTTGCAACATTTTGACGTATCACACGTGATGTTTCAATTTAAGCGAAATAGCTTATTTTAACCACTCGGTTAAAAGGTAGATGAAAAATATCAATAGTAAACACGTATGAAGATTTATGGTGTTGTAATAAATCAATACTAACTTTGTAAGAATGTTTATGCATTTATGTTGCTAACACGATGAGTGAACAGAAAGCGGGCAGAGATCACTGATGTGAATAATAGTCAAATAAAAATAATAAATGCTAAATAATTTTAACAAAATACTTTTTTTTAAACGGATACGCTAAAGTCACTTTTGATAGTTAGAAGATTCAATCGGTACAAGTTATAATAAAAACATTTAGTAATTTTGGCTGCATCGATTTAGCTGATTGACTTTACGGTAAATTAATTTCATAGAATTTTTTGAATAAACACAATTTTTACCCCACAAATTGTAAAATTACTTCTCTTTATTATTAAAATGGTATCTTATTTTAAAAACATTGACAAAGTTACTAAAGTGACTAAAGAATATATTGACCTCCACTGACCCCTAAAATAAAAACTATCCTTTTGTTTTCTAAATAGTATTTTTTAGTTATGTCAAAGTATATGAGAGAAAATAACCACGAAAATACAATATTAATAAATTTAATAAAAATATTACTCAAAAATTGAAGAGAAGGCAACAAATATATTTTGAACTTAACTGACCCTTAAAATATGGAAGTATTTAATTTTGGAATAAAAACAATTTTTCCCCACCTGAGGTTTTAAAGTAACTTTCTTTTATTAAAATTTGGTATCTTATTTTAAAAAAGTTCTAGCGAGTACACTTTTCATTTCATGATAGAATCAGTTTAGTTCACTAAATATTTGTGGATAGAAGTGATAGACATTTTAAATGAATAACGAGTTTCAATTTGGTTTTTTAACTCCTCCAGAGTATATAAAGGATTTGCTTTTGCTTTATTTTCCTTTATCAAAATTTAAAAAATTTTGCATTTTATTATTTGTACAAGACAAATTTGACATTTTATCTACAGATTTAAACTTTAAAAAGTGACTTATAAATGTGTTTGAAGTATAAAAACTAGTTCTAACAGTGAATGAAGACTAAAGTAAAAAATGAAGAACTTAAAGTAAAAAAGGGCAAACTTAAAGTAAAAAAGAACGAACTTCAAGTAAAAATGGATCTTCCAACTGATAAAAATTTTGGTGATCATAACTTTTTTATTTTTTCTGACATTTTATATATTTTGTATCCTAGCACCTTAATAAAAGCTATACAAATTTTCATTGAAAAATTTTAATTGGAAGGCGGTTTTCTCAAGTCCATCAAAAAAACCAAATTATATATTTAAATATGCCTGGAAAACGCATTATACTTTGTATGATACATATACTTTCTATACATTTCGTTGTTTCAGTTTGTTGTCTCTCATGGTCTTGCCAGACAACTGATATTTTGCATTAAAACGCATTATTGATATTTTGAGTTAAAATGCTCAAAAGTAAAAAAACACCCCATCCAAAATATTTTAAATAACAAGCACAATAGTTTCCGATATTTCAAAACATATGAAATAAACTAAAAAAAAGTTTATAGCACAATCAATATAATAACATCTATGAATATTGTATATATACTTACATATACAGTGAAACCTCTCTAAACTGGCCATTGATGGGACCGAAAAAAATGGCCGATTTATAGAGGTGGCCTGTTTAATGAATATTTTATTTAATCTGACATATTATAAGATTATTTTGTGGTTGTGATATAACTAATTTCCTATTTAATTTTTTTCACTTTATTTATACAAATTAAATTCCTAATGAAATGACTAATACCAATCAATAAATATGAAAAATGGATAATTTACAAGATTAAAAAGTACTTTATTGAAGAAAAAACAGAAGATTTATCTTTTTAAAAACATTTCCATTGTTGTTTGTTTATGTCTGAGACGCTTTTTAACAATTAGCTCTTCAAAGTCTGTAATGATAGATAAAGTTTTTGGTAAAATTGACTTTACTGTTGTAGTTTGATAAATTTCTTTAAAATTTTGAAGAGTTTCTTCAAGAGATAGAATAACTAGGTTTTTCAACAGCTATAACATCAGCATCATTAATTTCACTTTCAAGATTATGTTGCTCTGGTAAATAATCAACAATGAGGTTTCGTTCCCAATTATTAGAATCATCTTCGATTGATCAAAATTTAAATCAATGTTTTTTACTCTCTTTAGCTAGTGTAGAAACTTGATAATAATGGGCATAATCAGAGACTGCTATGTTTAATTGTAGACCATTTAAAAATCCAACTGACGCAAAACATCTTCTAATTGTGATTTCTTTTACATTCTCCCAAGCTTTTCTAATCCAGTGAATAGAGTCAAAAAGAGAAATTTGTTGACAAAGTTCTCGAGTTGAAATTGAAGTGTCAATTTTAGTAAGAAGAGAAGTTATCATAGCTTTGGGATAGTGTGCTTTAAATGATCTTATAATACCTTGATCAAGTGGCTGGAGTGCAAAGGTAGTATTTGGTGTTAGAAAGTTGAGTGTAATGTTGCTGAATCTTAAATCTTTTGTGTGTGAACAAGCATTGTCCAAAAACTTTAATATTTTTCGATTCTGAACTTTCATTTTATTGTTAACTAAGCGTATCCAGTCAACAAACAAAACGGATGTCATCCACGAATTTTTGTTTGCGCCGTAAATGATTGGTAAACTTGACTTATCAACATTTTTAAAACAACGAGGTTTGGCTGCTTTACCTGTAAAAAATAGAAAAAATAACAAATAAATAAACTCCAGAAAATGAAAATGTATTTACCTATCACTAAAGGCTTAAGTTTCTCTCCAGTTGAACTGCATGCCAGCATGACAGTCAATCCGTCTTTTGACTTTTTTCCACCTTTGCAGCAATGGCTTTTCACTGAAAGAGTTTTATCAGGTAAAGCACGAAAAAACAAACCTGTTTCATCACAGTTGAAAATGTCAGCTGGTGTGTCGTCTTTAGTAATTTCTTTAAGACGGTTTTTGAAATCTTGAATCATCAATTACAGTGCTAGTTACTCCAGATGCTTTATATGCTTTAATAGAATAACGAATACGCCATCTTTCCAGCCATCCGTTTGATGCTTTAAATTCATCTAATTTTAATTTGTTTGCAAAAAAACGCGGTTTCCCTTGAATAATAATTGGTTCAGAGATTGGTATATTTTTTGTTCGAGCCGTGCAAAACCACTTCCATACTATATCATGTCAAAATATTTACATATTGTATTGAATCTTTGCTTTTTTATGTTGGCATTAGTTTCATATTTCTCCAGATATTCGTTTTTTTACGTAGTATGTCGCCTACTGTCGACTTTCCAAGTTAGTATTTTTTGGCTAGTTTTCTTTGTGACATTTTTGAAATTACATCATTGTCTTTAATTTGAGACAACTCTTACGAGAAATAAGTGTCGGGTGTACGGTTTAGAGAGGTGGCCGGTTTTCCGTGTCATATTTCTTTGCAAACAGATATGCATTTGAAGGGACTTTTTAAAACAGCCGGTTTGAAGGGGTGGCTGGTATTATAAGGGGCCGGTTTAGAGAGGTTTCACTGTACATAGATGATTAATACGTATACTACAGTAACAATGAAAATGTTGTGCAGCCCTAAGTTGTTTACAAACTCCATTTTGTCTTGCCGTAGCTCTTGCCCGACCACCAATACATAGGTATAACAGTGAAAAGATCATACATTCAAATAGATTATGTCTAGTATATTAATATATATATATATGCATTGTACAAGTGTATACGTTTTCAAGGTTATTTCAAAGAAATTCAAGGCGACTTATGAGAAGCAAATGCTGTCTGTATAAGAGGCGCTTGGGTAATTCTGTAATTTGATGTTGAATGTTTTGCGTTCTCTCTCTCTTGCGAATTGCACACTGTTTTTTGTAAGACTTTTTGTCTTTCACTTTTTTTTGAAAATTTTACACGAAAAATGCACCGAGTGAACTAATTTATTCTATACTCCCCTGTTCAATGATAATAGCCTGAAAGTGTGCAAAATGTGATAACTGCTTGGATGAGTAAATTTAATGATAAAATAATTGTGATATTCATTATTTTAATTTTTTATCATCTCTATCACCTATATCGAAAACAAGATGCTTAAATTATTCCTTTTTTCCTTCCATTTTTTTAAATTGAAATTTCTTCATTTGACAACGACAAAATAAATTCGCATTTATTATTTTTCCGAAACTATTTTTAATTATACTCTTTTTCAAAAGTGACTTCGAAACGGCTCTCAAAAAACGTTACGTTAAAAGGAAAAATCTTTAAGATATGTAAGTTTTTTGGTTATATTTGGTAAAGTAGTTCAAACAAGTAATAATTAAATAGTAAAATGTGTCGAAAATTTTTTAAACTTTCGGAAAAGTTTTTAATTAATTTCTTTAATTAATTAATATTAATTTTAATGTTTTTAAATGTTTTTATTATAACTTGTACCGATTGAATCTTCTAACTATCAAAAATGACTTTAGCGTATCCGTTTAAAAAAAAGTATTTTGTTAAAATTATTTAGCATTTATTATTTTTATTTGACTATTATTCACCTCAGTGATCTCTGCCCGATTTCTGTTCACTCATCGTGTTAGCAACATAAATGCATAAACATTCTTACAAAGTTAAATAAAAAAGTAATGTATTAGTGATATATATATTATTTCCTAAGTGTTTTACACATTTTTACTAATTTCATTTATTAAGTTTTTTAATTGAGTGTTTCATAAGAAATACTAATTGTGACATATCCAAAATGTTTTTGCGGCACATAATACTTTTTTTTTTTATGAAATTAAGCTCAACAATAAATTTTCGTGAGTTGACAAAGTTACGATATTTTACTTTTATTTATAAGCTTTGATTTTTATTTATACATGTGTAAGAGAGTATACCTTCAAAAAATATTATAGAACTTCAATTTATTCACGCAAAAATCAAAATAAAATATTTTTATCATACTTGACTCGTAAACAGAAAAAGGCAGAAGGCGAAAAAAATTCAATTCTTCTTTAAATTTTTGCTTTTTTTATCTAATCATCACACGTTTTGATTATCCTCTTAGTTATTATAAACTAAAATTGTAACATCGTTTTCTTTACTTATCAAACATTTGTCTTAAACAATTTTTGACAAATTTGTTCTGAATTTTCTATTAAAAATAAAAGCTAGAAATGTAAGATTTTTTGAGTATTCCAATATCATTTTCTAGATTTCAAGAAAAGTATCATTTTTGATGTCATTATTTAGAAATGGCTCGATATATTAACTCATTACGTGTTAACGACCAGAATAATCAGACGATATCTAATGTAAAGCAGAAGATTTGTATTAAAAAGCTTTGATAAACGCAGATGATTTTATTTTTGTAAAGTCGACTATAGTCGACATGGGCGTTAACGGGTTAAGGCCAAGCAAAGCAGACGATATCTAAAAAAACGCAGACGATTTATATTTAAAATCATTGAAAAAAGCAGACGAAGATGAAATGACTTATGTTCGAAAATAGGAACATTGGCCGTAAATGGGTAAATGTCATTTTAATTAGTAAAATTATTAAGTTTTTTACTATTGTATTTTTTTTCTGTATTATTTTCAGTAATTTAATTTAATGTTAGTTAGCTAGTTTTTTTTATTGGATCGTTCTTAGCGAGTTATAGTTAGTTAATTCCTTAACCACTTTTATATTTTCTTTGAGGTCGTTGTCTAGTATTGAAATTCCTGGTGATCGTTAGAAATAATTTCCATGTTTACTACTGGGTCTGAAAAATTTATAAATGTTTAATTCCTAAAAGAGCTTCCTTAATTATTATTTGTAAGCACCCAGCAGTGCAAGTTGATACGCGCAAGCTTCACACTTTTCACTTATAAGAAAATTGAAGGGCAAAAGTAAATTTAATGAGATATAAGGCAATTTTTTACTATAAAAAATATCAAAGTTTTGATTTTATCCTATATTTGAGTTTATGAAAAAAATATATGACCTAAGCTGAATCAGAAAAATAGAAATTTTTTTTATAAAAAATATGTAATTGACTAGAAACTGTTTCATAACGTCAGTCTATTAAATTCTAATACATCATTAATAAAAATTGAACAAAAATATTCTAAACTTTAATAAAGTTTTTTAAAATTAGGATGAAAATTGTGGAAATATTAAATCGCTACACCCTGTAAATTTTAAAATATCTCTTTACTTCAATATGATAGCATAAAAAGAAAGAACTTGAAAAAGGTTTAAAAATAAATCACAAAAAATATGAATTTATTCCCATTTTTAAAACATTTAAAAATTTACATAATGTATCTTCTTTTAATTTTTATCATATTTTGAAAAAATGTAAGATAAGGTTATTTTTCGATATGATTAGTTTGTCTATGTTAATGTTTATGGTCACATCTACCAGAAAACTTTTTAAAAAAAGAGAGCTTAAATTTTTTTTATAATAAATATAAAAAATTGTAAAAACTGGACATTTATTTCAAATTTTGCTGACTAGTTTCGGAGTATAAACTCCTTTTTCAAAGCAAATATATAAATGATAAAATAGTGAAAATGTTTTCACTATTTTTGAAAAAGGCTTTTTCACTAGCTTTGAAAAAGGAGTTTATACTCCGAAACTAGTCAGCAAAATCAGAAATAAAGTGTCCAATTTTTACAATTTTTTTATATTTGTTATAATTATTTCACTTCAATGGGCATATCTGTCAAAGATATTGTTTTTAAAAACTTTTGCATATAATTGAAACCAAGACCAATAAAAAATGATTCAGCCTCCCTGTACTTATTGAAATAGATAGCCAATTAGACAACATAACACATTAGAAACATGATAACTTTTTTTGCACGTTTACAAGGCATTTAGGGCATATATGTCTTGACTTTCTATTATGATCTTATAATTTGATGGAAAAAATATAACATCATAGTGCTTATAAAATGCTCATTACAAATATATCACATATTTTGGTAACTATTCTCTTTCTCTAAATTAGCGTTCTCTTTTAATTTTTGGAATTTCAAAAAATAATAAAACTTAAATTTTTTGAGTGATTCAAAAGAAAGGAAAATAAGAAAATAGAAAAACGTATAAAAAATTCATAGTGTATTATTGTTTTGATATACTGCCTTTTACGCACATAAAAAATTGATTTTTTATAAAAAAAAATATCGAGGTTTTTAGTTTTAATAAGATAAATTTGATCCTATATAAACCAGGTAAAAAAATTAATAAAAAAAGTATAAATCATTGTAAAAATTTTGACAAAAAACTATTTTATGTTGTTCAGGACATTTTTTTACAAAGAAAACAATTTTGAAATATTCTTCTTGTTTTCTATGCCGATTTGACATGGTCCTATTTTGGACGACATACTTACATTCATCTCTACAAATTCGTTGCGACTTCATGATAAATTTTACTTTATTATTGAAGTTATTTGATTTGGACGTAAATTTTTCTAGATTATTTTCCAAGAGTAAACTGTAAAACATTTGTCTTTCTACCACATAAATTTTTTAGAAGTGTGTAAGGGATTGCATTTTAAATTATCTTCTAAAATAACATAAGTGTTGACACAAATAAAATCAAGAATAGTTGGACCATAGATGTGCAACCGCTTTATGTTTAAAGGCCATTTACAATATGTAGGCTGATTCCTTTTTTGAACTAAATGCTACTAAAGATAAAGGTAAAATTTTTAACTAAATTACATAGAGAAAAAATAATTTTATCCACTAATTACTTTTTGGTTTTTTTTGAGACTGCATTTTGATTCCAGGCTATATCTTAAATTATCTATTATATATATTTCTATCATAGTGGTTCTCAGTGTCAATTGATCTTTCAAATGTTCATCTGTTAATTGATAGTAGGAAACATTTTTTGTGTGAGAGAATACCTATATAATGTAACTAAGCGTGTCTGAAAGAGCATTAATGTGATTATCCCAAAATAAATTATAGGTGATGGTGAGACCAAAAAGTTAAAACTGTGTACATTATTTCTCGTTTAAAACTGAGTCAAATTTTTTGTAGTCTTTTCTACAAGAAAAAACTAAACTGCAAGATTTTTCTAAGTTTAATTTAAAATAATGTCAATAAACCATATATTTATTTATTTATTTATTTGTAATATTCATTAGTAATTTTTTTCCAGACACGATGATACTAGCAAAGTCAGCATACATATATGTTTTAACGCTTTTTAATAGAATTTGCAAAGTCATTGATATATATGTTGCACAACAGGAGAACTAACTATTCTGGTTGTAGAAAAGAGATCATTTTTATAGATACTAAACGAGACGGGGAAAGAAAGGAACATTGGAGTACACCAGATTTAATTAACAGAATATTAAAAGAACATTATTAACAAAAATGTACCGTTTACGCTCTACTAAAAAGTATGCCATACAAGAAGGTGGCATTTTTAATCTCATATAGAGTTTACAATTCAAATAAAAGCTTTAGACTTACACATATGAAGAAAAGAACGTACAATTCGCCTTTTCCAAAAAAGGACTAATCCATCAATCAAGTAATTTCTTAAATAAACTTTTTAGAATATTTTAAAGAGAGGGGGAAAATTGAGATTCCTCTACAATTTTGATACTTTTGTTGTGGCCACTTTTTTGTGTCAAATATGGGATTTCATACAAGTAGGAAAAAGACATATTCTAAAGTTTATAGCGGTATCTAGAGAATTAGAATGGATCGATTTTATCAATGTTATATGGTAAATCAATATCCTTACACGTCAGAGAATTTGCTAATTTTAAAACTTGATTTAATAGAATGTATTTCATCAATATTTGAATATTTGAAAGAAAATTATTTTGTAGAAAATGATGAGCTGTCATTGTGGCAGAAATTTCAGGGGGAAGAAAATTAAAGTGTTCATTAAACTTTAATTCAATCCTAATAAAAAAATTTCTATCAAAATATTTCTATCTTTTATTAAAATAGATTTTTTTTAAGATTTTTTAAGAATAACAAACTACAATAGAAGAGTTTCACATTGAAAACAGATTTGAAAAATAGGATTCCTTCAAGATAATAATTTTATATTTAATGTTATTTATTAGTACTACAAGCATATTTATGATTTCAATTTTTTTGTAGTCTTTGTATATTTTTTGAAATGAAAGTCTATATCTTTAATCAAATTAAGTACCTCGATGTTTATCGATTTGTTGTAGCCATATTTTTCTATTTATTTGCATGAGTTTAAATTTATGTCGTAGAAAGTTCTATGAGTTCACGGAGCATGTAAAAAATTAAAGAAAGATAGTCAAGCTTATCATTGAATTACACAGATTGGTTAGACGCAGAATAGAATTAGAAGCAAGTTTCATAAAAATGTTCTCATCAAATTGCACTAATTTTTATTTTAAAGTTATTTATTATGGGAGATAAAAGAAGAAGAATGTAATCGGAGAACATTGAGATATGAATAAAAAAAGAAGAAAGAAGGCTTCTCTCATTCCACTTCTTTAACAAAGGAGAATTCTTCTGCACTAATTTCAATCTTTTCTTGTTGTTTCTTGAATTAAACTTTCTAAAAACATCATTCCATGACTTTTTAATTTAATGATAATAATTGGAAAGGTTTAATATACAATTTTCAGTTCTGTCGCAACTTTTTCAACGCCATTAGTCTTTCTTGCATCGTATGCAAATCCGTTATATCCTTACACCCTTTTGCAATTTCGTTACATCTTTTTGCAATTCGGTTACGCCTCTTTGCAATTCAAAAATGCTTTTTGCAATTTTTGTTCTACATTATATAATTTAACCAATATTTTTGTATATGAAGAAATTTCAATCAAAGAAAAATTATTTTAAAGAAAAAAATTAAGAACAAATATATAACAAAAAATATTTAAACAAATGTATGACCAATTAATCGTTTTTGCATGTTCCTTCTTGCTACATGAGAATTCCGTGAGAGCAAAGTGTTTTTTTTACCTTCCTTTTGCTTAATAAGTTTTTTGCGTTAATTTAAAATTTAAAAAACGCGTATCCAATTTTATTGAGATTTTAAGAATAAGGCAATAAATACTTCATTTTAAAATGTAAATCAAAATCTTCAAGACGAACTTTCTGATGAATTTTATTGTTGGACATCAAAAACCAAACACCAGTCAAATAGCCATGTTTATCTTTTTCTACAAGTTAAGCAAAATGGATTACATTTTTAGGAATTACATGTTCTATTATTAATAAATTTATAGTGTAGGATTTTTTAACAATTCCTTGCAGCAATGAGTGTAACATTTTTTTATGCATACTGTTTAGTTCTAATTTAAAATTATTTAATTCTAAACTTGCTATTTGAAATTCTAATTGCATTTTTTGAATATTTATTAGCTATTAAATTGAGGCCGGTTTCTGATTTAACTGTTTGCATCATTAGTGAATAATAAAGTGAGACAATATCTGAGAAAATGTATACTGAAACCACTTATATTTTTCGATAAATTTGTTAAAAAATTTTTTTTTAAATATAATTTGATTTTGGATAACTAATATTTTTAAATAATGAGTAAATTTTGAAATATTCAAAAAAAAATTAAAAAGGATGTAACAAAATTGCAAAAGGGTATAACGGAATTGTAAAAGGCTGTAATGGAATTGTAAAAAGGTGCGACAGAAAGGAAAATAGTAAATATAACACTAATTGCAATCAAAATATATCTTGCTAATTGTTAAATCCCATGCAATTAAAACCTTTTTTTCACATCTAATCAATCTTATTTTAAAATTTTAAGATAAACACGAACAAATACTCAATCCTGTGTGATTTAACGAAAAATATCATAGGTAAGGCAAATAATATTTCAGCATACAACTAACTCACCACTAAATGTACATCTACTCTACTAATATTGTCATTTTTTTGGCAGAAATGTATTATATTTTTATACTATTTATTTAATTCTAATTTGGTTTATTTCTCAAACACTGCTTTGAAACTAAAATTTACTTTTTTATAATCAATGAAAATTGATTCTTTTTTTTCTCCAAAAAATAGAAAAAATTAAAAATAGAAAAAAAAGTTTTAAGGTATACAAAATGATATTTATAATTTTTTTTAGCAGAATTTGTGACAATTTTCTTCATTCTTTATTCTTTTCAATTAATTTGTTTTATTCAATTAATTCACTAAACTAACCAAATTTTTGATACTTTAAACTAAAAGAAAATATTAACTATTTTAAATCTTTGCCTGCAATATATAAATTTCTTAGTGTAGGCTGCTCTAAAAAAGAGTTTTCCTGCACTATATTAAGGTTTGTGTGAGCGTATATGAGAGTCGGTCTAAATAATTTTTTTTTCTAACATATGTAGAAGCTTGTTACTATTTACGACATTAAAAAAATAGTTGATAAATTTACTGTTGTGATTGATTGAAGAGCTGCAACATTTTTTTATATAACATCCTAAAATAAAATAATTTTTCTGTTATTAAGCATGCGTTTGCGTATCTCTAAATATCTTTATTTAATAAAGTGATTTATATAATAATAATAATAAAGTGATTTATGAAATATAAAAATAACGTAATCTTGATTATGGAGAAAGTTATTTCATATTCCTGTGTAATTTTAGGTAAACACAGAAATGGAACGTTTTTGGTAGTTTAGATAAAACTATTATTTCAATCTCAAACCTTTTTGATAATTATATTATTCCATTTTAGAAACGAAAACCAAAAAAAGAAAAAAGTTTTGAAAAATTTATCACAAATTGAAGTTAACTGATCATTTATGGAGAAAAACAAAAGTCTTACTCCACCAACTAGTGAGTTGCCCACAAAAAAATCATCCAATAATAGTATCGTAGAAGAATCAAATGTATATCCGTCAAAACTTTTTAAGCGATCAAAGGAGGAATATTTTTTGATAGACAGAGTAGAATTTTTGAAGCCTCTCGTTAACACGATATACAAGTCGGATGACAAAGAAACTTCACCAACAAAGACGAGAAGTAAAGATGCTGAAGAAAGGCTTCATAAAAGAACAAAGAGTGAGACACGAGAAAGAGATATGGAAAGAACAGAGAAAGCAGAAATGGATGAGGTGCTTTTGCAAAATATGAAAATTAGGATTTCATTTCATAAGAGAAGAACGGAAAAATACGAAATGATGCCAAATCTTCTTGAAGATAATTATGAAAAAAAAGATAATGTTCTCTTGATTTCAAATAAAGCGATTCCTAAAATGTTTAATAGTGATGACGAAAAAAAGAGGAAAGTTAGTGATGAACAGTTAGAAAAGATAGAGGATAGAACGAGCATTTCAGAAGGAGAAGTTAGAGAGAAAAAGTCAAGTTTGAGTAAAATGAAGAATATGTTTACAGGAGGAGATAGTAAAAAGAAAACGATGAGCAAAGCATCAAGAGAAGATGAAAAAATTGTGGATGAGGAAAAAAGTGATAAAGAAAAGCGTAAAAAATCTAGCTTAACTTCGATTTTTAAAATATCAAAGAAGGATGTTGTAAAGAGGGATGAAATTAAAGATATGGAAGATGATGAATCGATGATTCATCATAAGGAGCAAGATCTAGATCCCGATGATCATAAAATTGTTCCTGAACAGCGCTTCAAGAATATTTTAGAGGAGTCTAGGGGTGAAAAAATTATTGGTGGCTTTATGCCAAAGAGCAGAACAGATAAAATGGAAGGAGAGCGTTCGAAGAAAGAAACTTCAAATTCTGAAGAAATAGAGGATACAAGTGATTCTTCGCTTAAAGAAGAATCATACTCATTAAACAATTTTAAAGATGACACACCAAATCGAGAACAAAAGTTAAGAGCAGAGTTTGAAAAATGTTTTAGTGAAGATGAGTGTGATAAAGTGAGTACTTTTGGAGTTTATCCAGGAGAGAAAATTTCAAATAAAGAGGATGATCATGAAAAAAAGACTAAACAAGATGGAGAAAAAGTACATGCTTTGCCAAGCAAAGATCAAAGAGAGGAAAGTAAAACTATTCCTCAAAAAGAAAAAAAAGATATAAAGAGTTTTGATAGAGAAAATAATGAAGTTGTTAAAAAGCAAAAACTAGAAGATATGTCTCCCAATTATAGTGATCATAAAGTTGTGAAAGAAGGTATACAAGTTATCAAAAAAACAGAAAGTTTTAAAGGTTCAAAAATTCACGATTTTGAATCTGAAGAAGAAGGAGAAAAAGATGATAGTAATTATAAAAAGGTTCCTGTAAAAGGAGCCAATAATATTGGGTCAAGCTTTAAACTAAAGGATAATTTGTTGAATCAGGAAGAAAAAAAAGATATAGAATCTCCGTGTGATACGGATGAAAACCAAAAGAATTCACTTCAAGAATCAGACAAAAGTGATGAAGAAAATTTAAGTAAGGATAATTTAGAAAAACAGGAAGATATTTTAATTAGTGTACGGGTACTTAGTGAAAATGATGATGAAGATGATTTGGATAATTCAATAAAATTGGAAAAGCCAAAAGAAGTTGATCCAAAAGAAAAAAGTTTGATAACGTATTTTGATATTAAAAGCACGGATTTGAAACAAAAGTCTATAAAAAAAGAACAGGTAAAAGATATTGTTGATGTCAGTAATAAAATAGTGGAAAAAGATGAAGCTAAAAAAGATAATAATAAAAAAGAAATGAAAAATGACGAAGAAGTAGAAGATATAAAAAAATTGGATTACAAAGATCCCAATTTAAAAAATGACAAAGCTGAGAAATCAAAAGATAGAACGATAAAAAAACCTCTTATAGATGAACAAGATTCTTTGCTTCGAGAAAATATATTGGATGAAAAAAGTTATAAAGAAAGTGAAGAAAAAGATTTCAAATATTTAGGTAAAGATGATAAATTTGATAATGACCAAAAAGCAAAAGATTTACAGACCAAAATACCCCTTAGCGATGAAAAAGGATTATTTCTACCAGAAAATATATTTGAGGAAAAATATCCTATAAAAAGTAAAGATGAAAAAAATAGTTTCAAAGATTTAAAAAAAGGTGCTGGAATTGATAATGATGAAAAATCGAAAGATATGATGAAGGAAAACGCACTTAAAGATAAAAAAGGGCCTTTGATTCAACAAAATATATTGGATGATAGAAGTCCTAAAAAAGACAAACAGGAAAAAAATACTTTTAAAGAGCTTGTTGATGTTGCAAGTGTGGATAAAGATGAAAAACCAAAAGATCTAAAGAAAAAAGTTAAAAAATTAGATGAAGATATGGAAGATTACTTAGTACCTAAAAATGAGTATCCTGAAGAAGATAAAATGGATTATGATAGAGAAGTTAAAAATGAAAAAGATGAAAAATCCAAAGATTTAAAAGTGGGAAAACCTCTTGATGATAAACAAGAATCATTGATACTAGAAAATATGCAGAATGTTAAAAATCCAAAAATAGATAAACATGAAAAAAATACTTTTAAAGAGCTTGTTGATGTTGCAAGAGTGGATAAAGATGAAAAACCAAAAGATTTAAAGAAAAAAGTTAAAAATTTAGGTGAAGATATAGAAGATTACTCAGTTCATAAAAATGAGTATCCTGAAAAAGATCAAATGGATTATGAAAAAGAAGTTAAAAATGAAAAAGATGAAAAACCCAAAGATTTGAAGATCAAAAAATCTGTTGATGATAAACAAGGATCTTTGGTACCTGAAAATATGCATGAGGATAAAAATCCAAAAAGAGATAAACATGAAAAAAATACTTTTAAAGAGCTTGTTGATGTTGCAAGAGTGGATAAAGATGAAAAACCAAAAGATCTAAAGAAAAAAGTTAAAAAATTAGATGAAGATATGGAAGATTACTCAGTTCATAAAAATGAGCATCCTGAAAAAGGTAAAATGGATTATGATAGAGAGGTTAAAAATCACAAAGATGAAAAATCCAAAGATTTAAAGGTGGAAAAACCTCTTGATGATAAACAAGGCTCTTTGATACCAGAAAATATGCAGAATATTAAAAATCCAAAAAAAGATATTCATGAAAAAAATACTTTTAAAGAACTTGTTGATGTTGCAAGAGTGGATAAAGATGAAAAACCAAAAGATTTAAAGAAAAAAGTTAAAAAATTAGATGAAGATATGGAAGATTACTCAGTTCATAAAAATGAGTATCCTGAAAAATATAAAATGGATTATGATAAAGAAGTTAAAAATGAAAAAGATGAAATACCCAAAAATTTAAAGATCAAAAAACCTGTTGATGATAAACAAGGATCTTTTGTACCAGAAAATATGCATGAGGATAAAAATCCAAAAAAAGATAAACATGAAAAAAAAACTTTTAAAGAACTTGTTGATGTTGCAAGAGTGGACAAAGATGAAAAACCAAAAGATTTAAAGAAAAAAGTTAAAAAATTAGATGAAGATATGGAAGATTACTCAGTTCATAAAAATGAGTATCCTGAAAAAGGTAAAATGGATTATGATAGTGAGGTTATACCAGAAAATATGCAGAATGTTAAAAATCCAAAAAGAGATAAACATGAAAAAAATACTTTTAAAGAGCTTGTTGATGTTGCAAGAGTGGATAAAGATGAAAAACCAAAAGATTTAAAGAAAAAAGTTAAAAATTTAGATAAAGATATGAAAGATTACTCAGTTCATAAAAATGAGTATCCTGAAAAAGATCAAATGGATTATGATAAAGAAGTTAAAAATGAAAAAGATGAAATACCCAAAAATTTAAAGATCAAAAAACCTCTTGATGATAAACAAGAATCTTTTGTACCAGAAAATATGTATGAGGATAAAAATCCAAAAAGAGATAAACATGAAAAAAATACTTTTAAAGAACTTGTTAATGTTGCAAGAGTGGATAAAGATGAAAAACCAAAAGATTTAAAGAAAAAAGTTAAAAAATTAGATGAAGATATGGAAGATTACTCAGTGCCTAAAAATGAGTATCCTGAAAAAGATCAAATGGATTATGATAAAGAAGTTAAAAATGAAAAAGATAAGATCAAAAAGCCTCTTGATGATAAACAAGGATCTTTTGTACCAGAAAATATGCATGAGGATAAAAATCCAAAAAGAGATAAATATGAAAAAAATACTTTTAAAGAGCTTGTTAATGTTGCAAGGGTCGATAAAGATCAAAAACCAAAAAATTTAAAGAAAAAAGTCGAAAAATTAGATGACGTTATGGAAGAATACTCAGTTCCTATAAATGAGTATCTTGAAAAAGATTTTGAACCAAAAAAAAAAGATAAATTGAACTATGATAGAGAAGGTAAAAATGATAAAGTTGAAAAACCCAAAGAACTTGAGATGAAAAAACCGCTTGATGATCAACAAGACTCTTTGAAATCAGAAAATGTGCAGGATGATAAATCTCCAAAGAAAAATAAGGATGAAAACACTACTTTTGAATTTGTTAATGTTGCAAGAGTCGATAAAGATGAAAAATCAAAAGATCTAATGAAAAAAGTTAAAAAATTAGATGAAGATATGGAAGATTACTCAGTGTCTAAAAATGAGTATCCTGAAAAAGATAAAATAGATTATGATAGAGAATTTAAAAGTGAAAAAGATGAAAAATCCAAACATTTAAAGATCAAAAAACCACTTGATGATCAAAAACAATCTTTGGTACCAGAAAATTTGAACGATGATAAAAATCGTAAAACAGATAATGATGATAAAACTGCTTCTAAAGAATATGCAAGAGTCGATAAAGAACAAAAACCGATAGATATAAAGAAAAATGTTAAAAAGTTAGATGAAGATATGAAAGATCACCCATTTCTTAAAAATGGGTATCCTGAAAAAGATTATGAATCTGGTAAAAATGATAAAATAGAAAAAATAGATTATGATAGAATTAAAAATGATGAAGCTCAAAAAGTCAAAGACATAAAGATGAAAAAACCTCTTGTAGGTGATCAAGGATTTTTGGTACCAGAAATTATGAAGGATGATAAAAATTCTAAAAAAGATAAAGAAGATAAAACTACATCAAAAGAATATGCAGGAGTCGATAAAGATGGAAAACCGATAGATTTAAAGAAGAGTGTTAAAAAATTAAATGAAGAAGTAAAAGATGACAAAGCTATTAAAAATGGGTTTGCCGAAAAAGATTATGAACCTGAAGAAAATCATAAAAGAGAAAAAATGGATTATGATAAAAGAATTAAAATTGATGAAGCTCAAAAAGCCAAAGATATAAAAATGAAAAAACTTCTTGTAGGTGAACAAGGATCTTCAGTGCCCGAAAAAATATTTGATGATCAAATTCCCAAAAAAGATAAAAATGAAAAAGGAGATATTAAGGATTTAGATGCTGGAGATGATATTAATGAAAAATCAAACCATTCAAAGAAAAAAATCCAAAAATCTGATATGAATAAAAATGGCGTTCCATTTACTGGAAATAAAAATATTGAAAATGTCCATGATCAAGGAAAAGATAAAACAGTTCAAAAAAGGGATTCAAATAATGAAAAAAAATATGGGGATAAAAAAGCCATTCCAGCTATTGAAAGTAGAATACCTGAAAATGATATTAAAGAAATCAAGAAAGACAAAAATGAAAAATCTGGGTTCAAAGATCTCATTAGAGTTGCTAGAACGGATAAAGACAAAAACGACACGACTAAAAAAGTTAAAAGTAAAGATTCAGATAAAAAAGAGAACCTAGACCCTAAAAGTGTCGACAATACTTTAGGAAGCATGGATACTAATGAAAAGAGATTTGATAACATGGAGGGAGTTAAAACGAGGCGAAATGTTGAAGATTTAAATAAATTCATTAAACCTCATGAAGATCAACAAAATGAAAAAAACACGGAAAATGTTAAAAAAGAAGAACTGCGAAATAAGGATGATAAAGTGAAGAAAACAACATTCAAAGATTTGATTAAAATTGCTAGAGTTGATAAAGATGAAAAGATGTTAAATAGTAAAAAAGGGGAAGTTATGCAAAAAATTGAACCTGATATGGCGAAAAAAGTTGAAACTAAAGAAATGGACTCAAAGATTAATAAGAAAGATCTAAAAAAAGCTAAATTTGATCATGAAAAGAAGAAGTATGAGAATGATTTTAAAAGGGATGAGAAAAACTTTTTACAAGTTCCTAAGCAGGATTATGAATCAAAGTCTAAAGTTTCAAAAGAGATTGAAATGCCTGAAGACAAAAAAGTTATTGAGAAAACAGAAGGAAGGGAATCTTCTAAGATATTATTCAGCACTCTTTTCAATGATGATTCAAGTGAAAGAAGGAAATCTTCAGAAAAAGATACTTCAAAAGATAGATCAGGTGAAGTTGGAACCCATGATGTAATTGATGATGATAAATTAGACAAAAAGGAAGAAAAAAAGCGTAAAAAAGACAAACATCTTAAGGATAAAAAACAAAGTGAGAAAAAAGATGCTTCAAAAGCTTTGAAAAATGCAGAAAAGCAGATTAAGAAAAAGCCTTATAATGACGAAAAGATTAATGAAATAGATGGAATAGCAGAAGATATAAAACGACAGAAGAGTATAGACGAGAGGGAGGACGAGAGAGGTGATCAGATTGCAGATAAAGCGAGTCGAGTACACACGTTATCAAATTTGCCCCATGACAACGGACAACTATCGCAAACACAGGATAAGAAGAAAAGAAGTTCTTCGCGGAAAAAAGACGAAATTAGAATTACAATTCCGTCCTACGACGAAAAAACGGGACAAAAATCGACAGTAAACGTAATTTTGCGGAAAAAACAATTAAGCAAAAGGAAAGATAACACTGTAGGGAAGGATGATAAGTTAGGTGAAGATAATTTTACAAACCGCGATTCCACTGATAAAAATAAAGTGAAATATTCCGGTCCGAAAGCCGTTGAAAAAGTAAAAAAAACGAACGCAAAATCCAAATTAACTTCCCCTGAAAACAAAAAAAAAGTTTCTAATTCCAAGATAAAGGAAGACTCAACATCAAAATTATACTTCAAAGATGGTCTATCTAAAATTTTACTAGGTAATTCAGATTCCCACACAACAAAGGCTGACACAAAGAGTAAAAAAAATGTTAAACAAATTAATTTGATTGACATCTCAGACAGTAAAATCATTGGTTCTCATCCTAAATACATCTTTACAACCCAAAGTGAAATTATATAAGATTTTTTATCATTCTTATTAAATTAAAGGTCAATATACAAACGTTTCTTTTCATACACCGCTGCAAACATGTTAAACATCTTTGCTTAAAACTGCTGAATTAAAAAAGTTATACTCCCATGAAAAAATCCGAAGACATAAAATTTAGCATAATATACTTGAAACTGTAAAATCATTGAAGCTAAAAGCAAATTTTGAATCACTACTGGAATATACTTTCTTTATATGCCTTCAAAAATCAAGTTCCTTGCAATAAATCTATATAACAAAATTTTACTCCACATTGATGAGAGTAAGATGATTGGTTGTCCATCTAAAGATTCTCAGAATTTCAGATTATACGAGTTGTTCACATTTTATGGAGAATTGAAAGTTCGCTTCATTTTATCGTATTGTTAATTTTTTAATGAAGAAGACTTAAAAACTTCTACTTACTGTTGATTTCAAAATTTATTGTTATTTTATTTGCTGTTAACAAACTGTTTTTTAATTAATATAATCTATTTATCTTATTGTTAATATTTTAATGAAGAAGACAAAAGCTTCTTCTTTTTATGGATTCCAAATTTATTACTATTTTATTTGCGAAAACGAAATATTTTTTTAATAAAAATCTATTTATCTATTATTTATTAGCTTAATCTCTGATATTATTTCCCCATACTCCCATTATTAGCATATTGTTTTAAATTTTAATTTTAAATTTTAAAGAAGAAGCTGCAGATTTTATTAGAATTATTTTAGACGTTTAACTTTTTAATTAACAAAATCTTAGTTTTTCATACTTAATCAAATAAGTTACAGTTAATATAAAGATTGCCAATTTTAAAATTTGAATTCTCTATGGTGACTAAAGATATACTCTATCAATTGATAAAGTTTACATTCATCACTGATCACTGAGAAAAAAGTGTTTTCATTTTAAATATTTGGAAGAGTTAATATAACAATACAAACCTTCATTACCCTTCATAGTTAAAATACTAACTTATTGGAGTAAATCTACTATATCTGTGATCAAAATTAGATTTTAATATAGTATAAATGATGATAATTTTCCACAATCCGAACTTGATATTTGTTTAGTTTGTATGATGCTTATTCGCTTATGTGATTGGTTTTTGAGGATGAACTGATCAAAAGATTTCTAAACACGAACAAAAAAATGTTGGGTAATTTTTAGAGCTAATTCCTTGGCACACATTTGCCAATATTTTTTGTAAACCTCTCAGGGGACCATTGAGCACAATCTAAAGTGTATTTTGTAATATAAACGCGCATAAAATTGAGCGAACAGCTGTATATAGTCACTACTTTTCACAGTTCGTCCTCTCAATCAAGCATTATTCAAAGAATACAAATATGGGAACCGGAGAGTGCAAGAATACTAACATTTCAAAAAAATGAGATCAGTGGCAAACCTAGCCTAAGTTTAAATGTTGTCACCATTTAAAATATACAATAACACTTCATAATGCCTAAAACTGAAGTATCGATATATGCAAAATAAGTAGAAAAATTGTAATTGCTATAGCGACCATTATTACATTATTAAAGACTATATTATTTCTAATTATGTTGTCTAATATACTAAAATTATGAATCGCACGGCGGAGAGTCGTCCAAAGCCAGGGCTTGTTAAGCCGCTGACTAAGATTTCAATTTTTAAAATTTTCTATACAAGATATAGATATTTTCCATATAATGTTGATAAACTAGAAAAATATTATAAATATTCATTTCATTCAAAAAATTCAAACAATCCAAAATTTCATTTTGGATAAATGAATAAAGTCTGATATATATAGACCAAATTAAAACAATAAAGGAAAAATTATTTTAAAAATACTAGGTAGTAATTAAATCAGCTCAAAGATGAACGATCAAAAGTGAAAATATAAAAATTTTTAAAAGAAACGATAGACAAATTGAAAATAGAGGGATCAAATTAGTAGTATATGCGAGTTCAAAATAAAATTTAAGAAAAAAAATCTAGACAGTATGGTAGATAAAAACAGAAAAGATTAAACACGAAAATATTTTCAAAGATAAAATAATTCAACATTCAATATTAAAATCTAAACACACTTAGTGAATTGTTTATCTATTGGTAAATCATGATAATCTTCTAAAAAAAATTAGAATTAAAAAAAATTCTATAAAAATTAACTTTTTCTAAATTAAAATTTTTTTTCAACATAATTTAATTTCAAATAAATAATAAACATGAAATTACTTCCATCTTATTGATATATAAATTAAAACAATTATCTTCAATAGTTCTACTTCTTCTTTGAAAAAATCATTATTGATAGCGATCTGTTAATTCTTTCTTGTACAGAAATCAATAATCTATTTTTTCTTTGAGTAAACCGACTTAGTAACGATAAAAAGTAGATCTTCAAATCTGAAATCATAAAAACATCAAATGAGCATGTATAATATTAAAGACTTTAAATTTGCGAGATAAAACAAAAATAAGATAATTACTAGCGAATCTAGAAAAAAGAAAGTCTTTTAAAATAATTTGAAGGATATAAAAATATTTAAAAATTATTATGGATATTAGAAGGAAAAATACGAAGATTAGTAAAAAATTTGTATTCTTTATTTCAAAGCGTAATCTTCTTCTTCTACACCTTGTCCCCAAGTTGGGGGTCGGTAGCTATGATCTTGAGCATCCATTTTCCTCTATCCTCAGCATCATCTTATTCTAACACGAGAGTGTGTATTTTTTCCAAGAACCCATCTTTCCATCTTTTGCAACTCCAAGACTCAAGATGCTGCAAATACCAATGCAGGGAACAAGGATAAGCTCTTGTCCTCCACGAAATGTCTCATAAGGCCTTTTGTAAAGTCGTTGCTTCATCGCTAAAGCAAATGAGGTTGAGAAAGTCACCATTCTCTTCGATTTTTTTCAAAATGTTAAGAGCAAATTCTTTTCGCTTCGGTTTGTCATCTGGCTTTAGTGCTTGCAATAATTGAATTTTGTACGCATAAAGCATCAAATTATTATGAAGAACTTTATGAATTGTTGGTCTAGCTAATTGCAGCTGAACGGAAGCAGTGCGAATGGCCTTAGTTTGGCTCCGAATAAATGATTGACGAATACGCTTGATGTCTTCTTCAGAAATTCTTGGCCTTCCACTTTTCGCTCTATGTATAGCAACGTTTCCATAAACTGTTTATGCTCATTGCGAATCGACTGACGCGCTAGAGCTTGTTTTGCATATTTAGTTGTGAAATTTCTTTATGTTTGAATATCAGATTTTGTTTCGATAAATCAAGAAACACATCGTGCTTTTTTTGTGGAGTAGTTAAAAAGGTGAGGTAAACAATTATTTTATTTATCTAATTTATCTCTGAAATAAAAAAGAGTAATATTATTAAAAACTTTAATAACAACTGATTAAATGTGTAAAAAGAATTATTTTGATAGCACATCTTAAAATTTTTTAATGAATTTATAAATTTGTCTAAAGACTTTGTGGACGCCCATATTTCCATGTACGATTGAGGGTTAAAAGTAATATCAAAAAGTTTAAGAATCGTTTTTTATAACAAAGATGTTTCTTTTTTAAATAAATTTCAAGTTAAAAAAATAAGGTAGTTTATAAAATTCAATTTATGTTTAAAAAAATAAAAGTAAAAAGAAGAGTGCTCGGCATTAAAGTCCTGCATCATCAATATTTTTCTACTCACACCTGTAAAATAAATTATGTAAGTACACGCGAGTCACGCTTATCCCTATTTCCTCAGAAGAAATTTTTTTACTTAAACTTAAGTTTACAACAAATGAATCGATTGATTTATTATTGGCTCAAAAAAGCATTACTTTTGTTACCTTTCTCCAATTCTATGTACACGATAGAATACAGTTGACTACCTCTCATCCGAAAACCACTAATTTGGACCTTCGTTAAACCGGAATATTCATTATTCCAGAAATCTTTAATTTCGTAAAATTATTGAAAACAACTTAGCTTCTTGAAGGTTTAGAAATTAAAAGTCTCATAAATGAAGAAGAACTATAATGAGTCTTTACATCTTGCAAGAAAAACTAACAAAACACCTAAAACAATAAGTTTAAGAGAAATGCTCAAAAATTGTCTACACCCAGTAGAATCAGTACATCTGTACAAATTCTAATGTTCAAAAAATTGTTGTTGTACTTTTAGTATTTTATAAACTGACATCTGACATTGAATTTTAGTTCAAGTCAAGTTTATACTGAGAGAAATTGAGTAAGCAAGGTGTGATTTTTTTATTAAAATAAGAAGCATCGCTAATCCAGTAAAATTGCTCATTCGAAAAGGCCGAATCCTAAGTATTCCGAATTAGTGATAGTCGATTGTATATTTATTCATTTCTCATTTCTTACTCTGTCTCCTAAAAAACAAACTACGGCTCTTGTTTTCTCAAAATCTCCTGGTTCAATTCGGGAAGGTGAGTTTTCAGAATGATTTTGTAAGTTTTAAGGAAAATTATGATTCAATTCTTATTATCGAGTTGCTTAAGTTTCCTTATTTTTTGTATATAATATTACTCAATATTATCTAAAATTACTATTCGTTTAAAACGTCTCTCACCATTACTATCATAAAAACACATTGACTTTATATATTATTTTTAAAATGTGATACTTTGTTAAACATTTACACATCAAAGGGATATTTTATAACTATAAAATAATCTGTTTTTGTCTCCAATATTTATGGCGAAATTTTTTTTAACTTTCCATTTCAAATTAAATGTGAAAACGTATGAGGCATTGATGCAAAAACTGCAACATAATTCAAATTTTACACCCAGCAACTAACACCACACTCAACAAGATGCTTCTTGTATTGAAGAAGAATAAATTCTCTTTATTCAAAAACAACAAACACTAAAAAAGTCTTACGTGAGTGTGTGTCTTACCCGCATGGCTAGCCTGCACTACGCAGTACTCTACTTGGTATAGCATACGTCGCACCAAAGTTTCATCATTATCATCTCAACAAAAGTTATATGAAAAACACTCAAACTTTGCATCAACGAACTCAAAAATGTGTCATTTATAAAAAGGAAATGTCGCGTTTTCGCAACGCCATATGTGTTTTCTTATACATCAGTGTTCTAACGATTCTGACTTCATTCATCACAACATCATTACAACACATGATCGAAAGATTATAGATTTTCGGTATTTTCGGTAAAATCCGAAGGAAGTTAACGAAGTGTCACTCTTGTAAATGTTTTGAATACCGCATAATTGAACTAAGCGTAGAATTATTGAATGATGATTTAGTAACATCTATAGTATAATTAATTATATGTATACAAAATACACTACACTGAGATATCTATAAATATATAACCACAAGACAATATACACACACACACAAAATAGATACGTTACACATTTTTTATAAAATGAGCACATGTGTGCAATAATTTTGAAATCCATTTGAGTTGAAACAATTTCTTGAAATCCGTTCGTCTTTCTTCTTCGTTCTCACATTTGTCATTGCTTCAATTCTTACTTTTTTGCAGGTGCAAATATTTTCTTCACTTTTTCAAAATTTTCATTTTGTGCTTGAGAAGTATCAGGTTCTTTATGAGTATACTGACGTCATTTCGTAGTTTTTTTAATAACAAATTGCATTTTTCAACAAGATGAGTGTATCAATTGAAAAATGGGCACATATGTTCGTTTAATACAACAATGGAAATAGAAGAAGGATTGTTTTGTTAATAATCCAACAACAATAGTAGTTTTGTGAGAATAGTTCCAACGCCGTATACCAAAGGAAGCTAAAGAAGTACTAGGCGCCTGACAACCTCTTTTAAAAGTTTTGCTATATACTTTTGAGTTTTTGACCAAATATTATTATCAGCAGTATAAATTTTTTTGATATTTCTATATACAATATATTACAATTATTATGTAAAATCGTAAATTAAAACTTGATATGTTGATATACAATGAAATAATTTTTTTAATTTTATCTCATTTATCTCTTCCAAGCTAAAGTTAGCTAGTTAGATAAAATTAGCTAACTAGCTATCTAGTTAGTTAGTTGACCATTATTTAGTTAGTTAATTAGTGGATTATTTATTTAATTAATAGAATTACAAATATTTATCTTTCTTCAAATTGTTTGTTTTTACCTATACAAACATACTTTTCAACAGTGAATACATATATAAAAGCTACCAAAAATATGTTCTTATAATTTTCACCCCTAATGGCCCTAATCTTATTAAGTAGCGTAGCCGGGACTGGACCTATGGTTGAAACAAAAAATCGCGTAGACTTCAAAATTTAAATGTTGTCGACTTTTAGGTTTCTGAGAAATTTTCTATCTTCACGGTTTATTCATTTCCTAATATCTTTTAACCAATCGATTAACCGGTTAATTTTGGCGAAAATTTGAGTTGTTAAGAAAACGGAAAAATGTAACGCAATTTTATTAGAACAAAATTTTTTTATGAAAAAAGAAAAAAAAAGTTTGTAAATAGATAGTTTATCAATTTGATAGTTAGTTGTTTAGTTAGTAAAATTAAACATTTTAAGACAAGACGGTGATATCCAAAATGTAAGAAAATTTTAGTAATAAGTATTAAAAAATTTTTTTTATTTATCTCTTCAATAATTATGGCAACTTTTTTTTAATTTTTCATAATAAAATGCTGTTGGAGTTATTCTTAAATAAAAATAAATATTGTTATAAATGAAAAGTATTTAAAAAGTAACAACATATTATATGCAATATGTTTACAGCAATTAGTCGAATGTAATAATTGGTGGAATGCGACTAATGGGAGAATCATAAAGTTGGTGGACAATTCGACAATTCGTTCAGCATGTTTTCAATTTTCAAGACAAATTACAACTCTACTCTAACTAACTCTAACATTAGTCCCAAAACTAACTCTAGCATTATTTCAAACACAAAGTCCAATATTATTATTAAATTGTGAAAACTTTCAACGAATTGTCACATCCACCAATTTTATGATTCACTCAATTGTGCTTCAACAATCATTCGCCTAATTATCGTATTCACCCAATTCTTCAAACTACCAAATTCGCAACTTTTGTTTCACCCAAATGTTGCATTTGACATATTGTCGTGCACCATATGCAGACAGGACCTTATAGAGACCTACGCGGCTTTTAAATATTTGCTCACAACTGTTCAGCCCTGTATTTTATTATTTTGCACGCTCCCCGCACCAACAATGTAAATATAAACGCAAGAGCCTAGCATTTAAAATTTTTAAACCTTCAACCGCACAACGTAACACACAGCAAATCACAGACAGAGTCTTACATAGGTCAGTTAACGGAATATGCCTAACCTTACATGTCGCTGAAACACTCTTTGGATGCATGCCATGTGCAAATCTTAAATCTAAGAAGACTGATCGTAGAAAACCAGATCTAAACTGCAGATAACGGAATTCTCTAGTGTTCCCGAAGATCTCCCAGATCCCAACATTTTAGCTTTGCGTGAGCAGCCGAGCTTAGCATCGTTGTTGGCAAAGCTTTTGAGTGCGCAATCTTTATTTTATTTAATTTCTCGAGCCTTTTCTGGAGCCAATAATTATAGGAGGTCCATAGTCAAAGGGTTTCAAAAAGTTTGTATAATACGATGTTATCCAAGTTTAGGGTAAGCATACTAAAATGGAGTTTCCATAGGACAATTTTTGTATTTTTAGAATTTTAATGAGCTTTAATACCACAATGTCTCTAAGACATCCATATAGCACAAGATACATTTTACCTAGTTTTTTCGTGATCATCCGATGAAAACTAATCCCGCATCCCATAAGATTATATTTTTTCACTGGGCTAATTGAAACAACATTTGGTATTGTTGATGAATTATATTTGGGAGTTTTATCGCCAAAGATTATGAACTTTCATTTTGATTAATAAAGTAATTTCTACTGCAAGTGTATTGAGTGAGGTCTCGCTAAAAATGAAATTTTGACGAAGTAACACTCAATTTCTCTATAGAAAAAAGCGAGAAAATAGGCTTCTTTGCTTGACAATAAATAAAATTGCAAAGTGAATATCTAATCTATCAGATGCTTTATCCCTTATATTCCCAGTTTTTACGCCCGATATGTAGAGTTTATATGTAGATATCTATTTCTCAAAGCCGTTCTTTACCCGCTTAAAAAATCTCCTGTTTCACGTATAAATTCGAAAAATGCGAAAAATAATATTTACACTATTATGAAACAGATTGTTTTTTTTCGATAATGACGACAGCAATATGAGCATGAATAGAGTATATACGAATGATTATAATAAAAAAATGGATATCCATCATTTATAACTTCTATTTTGTGGTTATTTATGTATGTTTGGTAAATTTATTTTACCTCTATCTATATCTATGTAGAAAACTAGAGTGCATCAGAACGTTTTTTAACTAGATGCCCTCAAATCTATCGTTTTGATTGAATTAAAAGATGTTATTGAAGAATAGCGACTATTTTCCATTCGTTTAGTTTTAATTCAATATATTTAAAATTTGAACCTTCTGAACTCAATTTCGTTTCAAATATTATCAATTTTTCAATTGCTTTTCACCATATTCACATGGAATAAAATAAAAAATATGTAAAAAGAATAAGTATATACTTTTAAACAGTACACTCCAGTTTTATAGACAGAAAGAAAATATATTTTATAATAGAATGAAAACCTCTCTTAAAAAGATTCAAGAGAACGCAAATATTCTAGAGAATTTTTTTTTGTTTTTAGTGAAGTGTTTATTGTACTTAACTCTATTTTTTGGAGTATAAAGCGCACCGCCTTAATGTATGTCTCTACTTTCATACAAATGTGCAAAGCGAATAAAAGACGTCAGAGAAATGCAAATATATTCAACGACTCATTCACAAAAACTCTCAACAAATACAAAACTGCACATTTTCTACTTTGAAAATTAAAAAATCGATTGGAAAAACTTGAATAAAATTTCAAAGCAAATTCTAAGTTGTTCAACGGTCCTTCTGATTTGACTACTGTATCCGTGATGTTTCAATTTAGTAAATGGTGTGCCTTTATAGTTTTCCAGAAAAAATTGTACTAAAACATTTTTACATATTTTTGGGTGCCGTGTAGGACATAATCTTGTGTCGAATCAGTGAAATAACCACCTTTTGAAGGCCCTAATTAAAATGATTAATCACAAGTTTAATTTCTCAATCGAATTAGAGATGGTTATATCAGACGCTTTTAATTTTTTGGCAACGATGTCGCATTGATCCCCAAACAAAACGCACAAGATTCTAAGGCGTACTGTCGATTTTTGAAGAAAATTAAGCATTCAAAGTCTGCCTTAGAGTCCAAAAATTACGTTACTCTTCAGTATCACCCGTCTTCCACTCTTTAATGAAAAAAAAGATGAAAGTACTTTAATTAACAAAAGTTTCGGTCTTTATGAAGGGTGATGATAAAAAAAAGTACAATAAATGCGGTAAAAGTGAACATTTTGAAAACACACTTCGCATTATCCTTTGTTCACATATAAAATATATGACATTAATTTATTTTGGATTCCTTTTTTCGTTATCCGTATGTATACCATCCAAGGGAATAAAAATCTTCAATAACTTAATGAATGCCTTTTTCGCGAATCCAACCCAGGACTGAATTTTTCATTTTATAGACACAAAATTCATCAAAGAAGAACATATTTTCTTATAAATATAAAGTTGTTACAAATATTATTAACATTTCTTCTAAAAAGTATACACTTTAGTGAGACAAAGAAATTGCTATTTAAAACATAATTATATATATATTATATATGAAGTACTAAAGTAGAGATAGTAAGTAAACCTGTCTTTTTATCAAGGAGGGTGAGTAAGATTGGTTAGTTACTGGGTTTCGATAACTCAATGTCTTGGATTGGATCTGCATCAGGCCTCCTTTGTTCATAGTTCGGTACAAGCGCTGCAATTGTGCCTTATCGACGAAAACACCCACATACATTTACCTTTACTTTTATCAGTGGTCTGTCAGGGGATTAATATATTTACATTCTGTCTGCCTATTGAGAAACTTTGTTAAACACCTAATTGTGTTTCCACGGTTGCTTTTTCAAATACTCTTCACTGTCAAAAATTTTAGATCGATATATTCATATTTTATATATGTTATGTAAAAATTCTTTCCAAAAATATTTTCAAAGATGAAATTATTGTTACGGTGAGGACATTTTAATAGTAGATTGGTGAAGAAAGAAATAAAATAAAATTTAAGATCTAAAACTCAATGGTAGGCTGAAATTATTTGATGGAGGCGCCTGTGTTCTAGACTACATACGCAGTTTCTGGAGAATCCCACATTCAAGATTTCATTTCACATCCACCAGCACAATTTTGAAACAACAGTCATTTTCAAACCAACACATAATTACAAATATTGAGATTTTCTTTACTATCACAAGTTGTTAAAACCGGTCATGCAGGTTTAGATTGGCGCCGCTCTTAATTTTTCTAATTCGATAAAATCTACTCCGTAAATATTATAGTCCCGTTCAATTGTGTTCAAACTATAGGCAGCCTAATGCAATCTTGGTCTGGATATTAAGAGAACCAGATTGATTCAGGCCAGACTTTGAAAAGGTATGGAAAATTTAATTTGTCTTTTATAGTTTCTCTAAATCCAAAATATTAACTAACTGCCTTTTTTTGATGTAATCAAATATAGGAATGAATTTTTTAGTTTTTTTATATATCAACGATAAAACTGGTTAAGAGGGGTTCTTTTATGTTTGGTTCCGTCCTTAAGTGCTATAGTCCGCTTGTATCTCGTTCGAATATATTATAGTCCGGTTCAATCGCTTTCAAATTAAATAGACTATAGTGCTGTCTTGGCCTGGATATTATGAAGACCATACTTACATGGACTAAACTTTGAACAGGTCTAACCATAACAAAGTAACAGTCGCAAAAGCACGTTTTACACGAGCTCTCAAATATAGCGCTTAACCTTTAAGATTCACAATAATTGTAAATGAACGTCAATTATTATTAGCGATTTTCATGTTTAATGCAGAAAAGAAGTATTCAAACCAACGAGATTCATTACATTGCTTTTATTTGCTAGAAATTTTGGCATACTTTCTTTCCTAACGCCCCTCATTCAAGGTTTCATGCTTAAGATACCAATTTTAGTTAATTTGCTTCTTTTCCAAGTTTAAGCCAATTCCTTCAAATCAATACAATTTCATTTTTATTCGAGGTGTACCTTATTTACTTAAATGTGTTTACTGGGCAGTGTTCTTTACCACGCAAAAATTTTCCACTTTTCTTAAATATAAAGAACTGTCTGGTGTGGTAGATATCTGACTGAGTGCGCGATATGTCATTCATTGATTAATCCTACATAATGTTCTAAGCTAACAAAATTGACATCCACAATGCTTTGACAATTCTATACGACCAAGACCGACAACAAATAGAAACCTATATTTGCTATTGCTCGGGATTTGAAATCGTTCAATTCAGCGAGATTCCTATTTGAGTTAGCTTTTCTTCTACAAATATTCAACAGATGCTTCTTAAATCAATAGCTACTTTCGCCAGATCTTCAACTATGAAATCAAGACCTTGGCTTAGAATTCAGGGATCGACAAACATTTTTACCTATCGACCACTTCATAGAACATTTGTCTTCACATCGACCCCCACCCCACAAAGAAATATTTCATAAAAACATTAATCAATGTCCAACGATTAAGAGAAAAAATACAAACCAAAAATGTTTCATATATCCTATACTATACAATGACCTAGGCTATGTTTTTAGAAAAAGGAGATTTATTACTACTATAAAGTAAAAAAAGCATAGCACAATTTTGTTTTGTCTATCTTATCGACCCCAAAGATTTGTTATCAACATAGACATACTTGCCGACCCCTGGCTTAGATCGATCACATTTTCTTTCCAAAACTTCATTTTCTAATTTCTATTAATGTTTTTGTCTTGATGGTTATTATTATCATTTAAAACTGCCAAACGGTAATCAACTGGGAGATTTTTTTCTGTATTTAATGCGGACATTGCTAATATTCACAATGGTGAAACATTTTATTGATGACCTAGATACTGTTGATCTTTCTTTCAAAAAGTTGAGTCCAAAAGACTACCTTAACTCCCGGCAATATCTCAGCCCATTCCAAAACCCAGTTGATCTTCCGTACCTACTTGGTACCTGCCCGTTTTGAAATATCTAACAAACTTTTGGCATTAAAAGACCTACTTATATGAAAATTGATATTTTTTTGTTTATTTTATCCTACTACATAATTTATTCTTATCATTTACACGCTTCATGTCATAAATTTATATAAAGTTTTTTCCCAACATTATACATTTATCTCAATGAGGCAGGGAATTTTTTACAATTTATTTGTTAACCAAATTTTTAAAAGGTTTAAATATCAAAATATGTTATCGTTTATGCTCTTTAAGTATTTTAAAGAAGTTGTAATTATTGATTATTATCAACGACCATATTACGTTGAAAGCACCGATAATCTTTCTAACACTGAACTCAAACAACGTTGAGCTCGGTTTAGTACCTAGATGGGTGACCGCTTGGGAACGGTGTCGGGTCAAAACGCCCGAAAACCAAAACGCCCCAAAACCAAAACGCCAGAAACAAAAACGCCCGAAACCAAAACGCTCGATATTTTTGCAATCTTATTTGAATATTTTTTACTAAAAACAAGCCAGAAATTAACGATCAAGACTTTTGTAGTATTTCCATCATGTTTATGGATAATGGAAAGGAAAATATTCATACTTTTTGATGTTCAAATATAAATTGAATAAGTATTTGAAAAGAGTGAAGCGAATAAGAAACAAGGTGATTCTTTTCATTCTTTCTCGTTTAAAGTTAGGGTTTTCTCAGTAAGATGTTTTATAGAAGTTGTACAACCGAAAAGTACAATGAAAGGAATCAAACATCATTTAACATTCTGATATTACAATTCTTATTCACAAAAATTGGAATGTGTAAGATTTGAACCAGTAATAGTTTATTAATTGTAGATAAGCAACAAAATAAATTAAAATGTTCCAAAGATCCATTTAGAGAAAAGAAAAGTTTTTCTAATGGAAAGTTCGGCATTGTAATTGTAATGGGAAAATTTCAGAAGTTTAATAAAATAATTTTTAAGTTTAATAATTTCAACCCTGTAACCTAAACGCACTAACATTAAAATATCAAATCAAATACTGAAAGGAGATCTAAATTTACCTTGTAAAAAACGAACTACAAGTTATCAACAGAATTGATCTGGTTTCAATTTTTTTGCACATTAAACTTTTAAACAAACATATCTTGTACTTTTTTTGTATATTTTCTCAAAACTTGCTGTTATCAAAATTTTTTATGATAGAAATGATGGAATCTCTCAGAATACTAGGTAATCCCTCGTAATGGTTTTGAATCTCCCAAATTACTAGAAAGTCTTTTTAAATCTTCCATGCAATCTATTTTTCAAAGTAGATTATACTATACTTTTTCCAATACCTCATTTCATGCGTAATATTTACACATTTGATAAATTCTTTTTTATTTCCCACTGGATTCTTTGTTGAGAGGATGCACCTGAGAATTTGGGTAAAAGATCAAATTTGGATATAATTAAGTGGATTTCCTTGGATTCGTGGTAAACATTTAATGAGAATTAATGAAATTTTGATAAAATAAGCAATTAAAACAGAGTAATTGAGTTTTGAAAAAAAGCCCTCAAAAGGTTTAAAAAGAATTTCTAGTATTTAGGTAAATTCTGGAGGATTTCGCAAGATCAGGTAAAAAGTGACATTGTATACTTCTTGAAAAAAAAATTATCTGCTGGGAAAATTTTCTGTACAAAAATAAATGTATGATAAGTATCAACAAAAATTTATTGAAATTCAAGGCGTGAACTGTGGTAAAGGAATTATTTTATGGAGAATTTCTATAGTTATCTCACCAACCTCTTACATTTCTATTTTTCTTTGATACTCTAGAGGAACTTTTTTTTGATACCGAGAAAGTTTTTTGTCTAAAATCTGTCTAACCTAAAAAAAATTGTAAAAAGAATAAAAACATCTAAAAAATGATATTTACAAAAATATTTTCTTACATGCAAAGTAGTTAATGAAGCTTCTTGGAATGTTGAATTTATTAGACAGTATAGGTTTTTTGAGATTTTACTCTTCTATTAAACCTGTTGTGCCATCCTTCGATGTCTTTATTAGTTCTGATTGGACATCGATAAACAGACCATGCTGTTGGACACCACAAGCTATCTTCTAACCATGTTTTTTGACATATTGATATAAATAGAATGTTTTAGAAGTTGTGGCTATCCTTTCCATTTTCTGAAACAATGTACTGCAAAAAAGATAAATGGTCAAAAATGTAACAATCAGCAATCTTTTTACTTGTGTTCAGCTGGTAGCAACGGTAGAGCCAGAATTTTTTTCACTAACTTGTGTGTACCTCTGTCAGATTTATATAGGGGAACTAATCCTATTTTTTTAGTTTCATGCAAGTACCTGTTATGTAAAACCTTTCTCCACACTGATAGACACCAGTGAAATTGACAGACTGTGAATTGATATTGGAAAAATTGTTTTGAAGAAAGTTCCAGACACCTCTTTCGTAATCGAGGACTGCTTTTTTCAATTTGATTTTTTGTGGTAGTTTTGTTTTTAACTAAACATTTAGTGAATTTAAGTTTTATATATGTAATATTTTTAAAGCTCTTAAATTAAAAAAATTCAAGATAGAAAATAACTAAAATGAAATCTTTCTATTTAGCTAAGACTTTAGTTTATTGTCAACAAATTTCAAAGAGCCTCAAAAAATGATAAGAAAAAAATTTCACTTTGAAAAATAATATCATAATCGCATTCTTCTTTTTGATGTCATGAAAGCGAAAAATAGTGGTAACTGTTTCATGCATTCCTCATTAGAAATAAATGAATGAATTCAGAATAACTGCATGAATGTCTTTTTCACCACCTTGAAAGTTCCATCCATGTACTTTAATAGACACAACATGGAAATAGTGATTAACAAAAGAGTTACACACTGGAATGTTTAGATGTACCATGTTTTTCTTTTCCTAAGAACGACAATTGAGTAGTTTCGGTAGCAAATAAAAGACATCTCCCATCATTTGTTTCAATATCGTAGTTAGGTGGCCAAAAACTTTCATGCAAAACAAAATAAAATGTTTTAGGATGTTGTGGTTGCATTTTTTCGCGACTCCTATTAATTATTCTTTTAAAATGAAAGGGGTTTGGAAGATTTGGTAGATCTTTCACCTTGTCCATCTCTTCCATCAGTGTTTGCATTGCTGGTGTTGAAATCTAAAAAAGCAAAAGTTCAATCAACAATAACAAAATAAAAGTTTCATCATTAAACAAGAAAATGATATCTTATCTTTTCCTATAGGTTTAACTCTCGTCTTTAGTTTTATATATTGAGAAAAAAACTACTGCCTTCATGATTATGTTCGTTTTTCTTTTTCTTAAAAGCATTCAAACTATCTTGAATAATAGTGGCCTTGCACTTCCTATTGGAACATTTCCAATACGTTTTGTCACAATTTTTTTCTTTAACATTGAAAGAGTGTCTGAAAATTAGATTGAAATATAAACTTGACTTTATATTTAAGTGTTTACTGTCCGCTTTGAATTAGAATGTCCTTTTCTTTCTGTGAACCTTTGGATAATATTTCATAATCACAGTTGTTCACATCTATATCTCTTTCTGTTGGAATAGAATCTTCAAAACTTCCTGGAATATTTGGAAAATCTTAATACTCAAGTTTAAAATTAAAAAAACACTCCCCAAGATGATTGTTTGAAGAAGCAAAACTTATTTCTAGATGTCCTTCATGCCGACAAGTTAAATCTTACGGTCGAAAGGTTTTCTTCTTTAATTTAAGATATAACTAAAAATATGATAAAGTTAGGACAAACTGCATCAATGTGTGTTTGCTTGAATTTTGTGAACACCTTAAAACTTTTAAATAGTTTTGGGAAAGGTATTCCAGACTTTTAGTTGGGGTACCAAATCTCTGAAGTTGATTTGGAAACTATTGTGGTATATAATGATTTACAAAGCTCCAATCAGATTGATCTTAGATCAGTGTTTCTTAACTTTTTTTGCAACCCTAAAAAACTTGGGTCTTATCTCGCATCTCCTACTAAAATTTAAATTAAAAATTTTTTCAAAGTATAAAAACCATCATGAAATAACAGTTTATTTTTTAGATAACTATGTCTTACGACCTGAAGTAATGTCGTGAACCCCTTTGAGTAAGGTCTCCCAGCCCATGGGGTTTGATCACCTCTGCTTGGGAACTTCTGTCTAATATGGGAGCAGGTCAATTCATCCTCAAGACAATTCGGCCTCACGACAATGATCACTTCAAATTCTTATGTTGGATGTTAATTTAAAATTTTCAGCACATAATCTCTCAAAAATTGGTTCGAGTTGTAATTTGAAACAGGTTCTAAATATTTTGCATTTTTAATAGTTTTAATTGTCAAAAGCTTTACACAATCTAGTGCTCCTATATTTTTTACTTAGACTTACTTTACTGCGACCAATTTGAGTATATCAAAAAATATTCTTCAATTTTTGAAAAATAATTAAAATTGTACCTTCAAAGCGTTTCGAATGTTTTGTACTTTTTAATTTTTAGTCATTTGAGTCCGGAAATTCTAAAGTTTTGATTGACATTTTCTAAAAAGTAGGAATGATAATTGAAAAAATTAAATATATAAAGTCTTATGCGTTCCAAACTGTATATAATTATAAATTTTCAAGGTAGTATATAATATAGACCCTAAGTTATAAGCTTAACTACAAGTAATATTAAAATTTTGCAGAAAAATGTTAATTTTTGATTTTGATTGACAGTTTTGACATGAAAGGGTCATTCAACTACAAAAAATGGTATCAAAAGATGCAGCTAGCGATTTTAGAAAAAGTCACGAAATTTAAAGGGATATGATTCGGCCAATTGTGTACAATTAATTTTTTAGTGAAGGCTAATAGTCACTAATAGGATTAAGAAAGATAGAAGAATAACAATTAATTGAGTGGTAAGATAAAGTTAAATTTCCGAAAAAATCAAACAAAATTTATGTAAACATAATTTTTGTCAGTTAGCTAAATCCTCCATTAGGCAAACTCTTTGATCACGAAGAGAAACATCAAGAAGTTCCCATCTTTACGTTCAGATATTTTTTCATTACCTTGTTTTGCTACCTATCTGCATTTTCATTCAAGAAGGATATTTATAACTGGGTTATGAATTTTAATTTTATTTTGATAATGTTCTTATTACCCTGTTTCCAAATATCAAATCGGAACCAGTACAAGAGGCCGATATCAAATATCTCTTATTTTCAAAGATCTTGTAAAAGAAGAAACATTTGGCGTTCAGACACACTCTATCTCCTGGTTTGACATACCGCTATATTTTGCGAACAATACTTTTTCTTTCGAAGAATTAATAATATTCATACATTTGGTTTATTAGTAATGAAGGCATTTTAAAGAAGATTTTTAGCAAAGTAAAATATGATTATAAAAATACAATTTATTCTTAGTAGAGATTACGCAAATGGAATTTGAAACTGTTCATTTTTTTCAAAGATAAAACAAAGTGCCATTTCAAACAGAAACATCATATTCCTATATACTTCTTGGTTAGGGGTATGAAGGTTGAAACAGTTTGTCTAGATGTGCGCTTTCAGAGATAATCCTTTGAAAACAGATAAATTATATACAAATATTTATGTGTGTATAAACAATGTAAAATTTCTTATATATACATGACAGTATACATATATTTTTATATAGATGTTGTATATGTTAAAATGATAGTGTACTACATATGGGACATACTTGTAAATAGTTTAATCATAACATAATTTTAATCACACTTCTAATTAAAAGAAGAAAGTCTTCATTTTCTTTGGTAACTACACTTATATATACATATTATAATCTACCTACTTTACACAACATATGTGTTTCTATTTTTTAATAATCCGCAAACTGACTTAAAAATAATGTATCCATGTGTTGAGGCTTATTAAAATTCTAATTCAATCATATATACTTCCTCTGAAGTTTAAATAGTATACGAGTAAATAATTCATTTCAATATTTTAAGTAGAGATCTGATGCCTTGTCTTCAAGAAATTGTATTTTATCAAAGACAGATTCCAAATACTACGGATTGTAAGGAAAAAAATTTAGTACTTAGCTAATTCCTCTCCAATTTTTCTTTAAAATCATATTTTCCCTCATCACTCTTATTTTACTTTTCCTCGAACATTCATTACAATTTATGAGTTCTTTTTTAAGTCATTCTTTCCATCGTTTCATGTTAAATATCACACCCCTTCCCCATTTTCAATTACTGTGTAAAACTGTTAACTGGTTAGTTAACATATTTTTCTTTTTATAATCGCCATATTCGTCAAAAGCTTACACTCACTCACCTTAACAGATATTTTCATTTCATTCCTTTTTAAATTAACGTTTTTGAGATTGGTTGATTACCTTTATTTTTTAATTTTACATTTTCTGTAGGACAGTAAATTCAATTTTTTTCTCTTAATATTCCTTTTTTAATTACGTCAGTATTTTGTTTAAAATATTTTTGAAATTCCTTCTTCCTAAATTTTTTACATTTTATGTTTACTTCATTTTTGATATGCACGCGTGTCCCATAAACTAAAATAATTTTTTATATAAAAAAACTTATAAGATCATTTGTTTTCAAAACGCGAGTATTAAAAGATTTAAATTGATAATGTTTGCTCTAAGCCTTTATATGTTCAAAGATGTTTTACGTGGGGAAATGGTTTAAGAAAAAGTTATTCAAACGAAATTGCGCTTAAAAATAAACCGTGTATGTATATAATGTAAAATTGTGCAAAATTTAAATTATTATCTAACTATTTATATTTTAATCTTGTTAAAATTAAAAAAAATTACCTTAAAAAGTAAACAAACTTTGAATAAAAAGATAAAAATGTTCTTTAAGTTGTTTTCTATAAAAATGATAGATTGCTGCTAATTATTTTTTATGTCGAATTTTTAATTAAAAATTTTCTTTTAATTTTAAGTCTATTTTTGAATAAAAAAGTCAATAATTTTTCTAATAATAGTTTTCTCTTTACTACTTGCCAAAAAATCTAAGTGAGAAAACATTTTCTTATCGAAGTTTTTACATTGCGTAATATTGTAAAACAATTTTACATATTTTGCATTTCAAAGGCAAACTTCCTATTTTAATAAAAATCATTATGAACTATTAAATTTAATTAATCCTATGTTTTAATAATATTTAAATAATAAAACTAGTTTGAATGAATTTTTATTTTTTTCTTGCCATTTTGCCAAAATTGAAGGAACAAAACTTCATTTAAATTTAATCAATTGAATGCCCTCGAAATTGTTTAGGGAGGATGTTTAAAAACTAAGTTTTCAAAGTCTCATTAACAAAAAGTTAAAATATAAGTTTTTTAATTCCAGGCCATGTTCAAATAAATGCACTATTATTATACATAAATACATATTTGTGTATATACATAAATACACAATAGTGTATATAATATTTTTATTGGAGATTCCTACCACCAGAAAAACTTATGTTTCTCCATATTGTGTAAATCCAATCTCTTCTTTGACATTCATAAAATTACAACATATGTACAATATTTTCCCAATTATAATTTTGATTTTCTTTTTATAATAATAAGAAATATTGTTTCTCATATTCTCAAAATTCTTTTTTTTCTTTGAGATGATATAATTATATCAATGCTGCTTTGAATTTTCTATTTTGTTTGGTTTTATTTTCGTTTATTTAATTTTATTTGATGGCCTCTAGTGATTTTATTTTCAAAAGTCGTGTTACTTTTACACTCAAGAGAATATTTCAGCATCGAGAAGAAGTAGAACTAGACGCATAATTACTAGAAATTTTTCGCAATTCATCCTGTTCCTAAAAACAAAACAAAGAAACTTAGATGTCCTCAGGCAATATGATGTAAATGGAATCTCAGTAAAACTCATAACTATATCAAAAGCAAAATAAATAGTAGGGTCAATCTATCCGATCAGTCCTCATAAAGTTTTCCGATCATTTTAGCATTCAGCAAAACTTTCACCTCTGAGAACTCTTTGTGAATTTTTCTAATAACAATTTTTAACACCTCTACCTTTTAAATTTTAAAAGTTGGAACTTTCTTTAAAGTGCAACTTTATAAATAAACTGTCTCCGAAATGAAGTCCAAAGCATGCAAACTATAAACTTTGTATAAAAGCCAAACATTTTTGTCATGGGCTCAACACATGAAAGAGCTTAATAAAAACCAAACGTAAGAATGTGAAGAATGCCAAGTTTTTGCTTCAAAGTAAAATAAAAAGAAATGATAATAATTGATGGTTATTTTTAAAATGCATTGAAAACTTAAAATGATTCTAATAAATAGGAAAAATATCCCATCGATAAAGTTTTTTTTAGAACAAATATATTTTCAAAGTGTAAACTATATTTCAAAAACTAAAATTTGAAAAACCCCAGGTTCTAAAAAGATTATAAGCAAGTTATAGCAAGGCTAACAAAAAATTAACTCTATGAAATCAAAAAATTGATTTAAAAATTTTTTATCGACTTTTATAACAATGAATTGGAATCAGCACACAAATATATTCACAGTTATAATAATAAATCATGTAATTAAAAATATTGTCTGGACTGAAATTCCTATCCTTTGCCAGAAATTTTCCCAACTTTGAAAAAGATCTTTCAACTTTTGAACTAGAAGGCGGACAACCTTGTAAAAGTAAATACGTATTTGGTGATATATTCGGTTTATTCATTTCTATAATATTGCTAATTTGGTTATCTTTCATTCTACGCTTTATGTATAAATTCAACCCGCCTTCATCCATGTTAAAATCAATAAAATTTTCAACTATGCCTGCTTCTTTTATTGTAAAATTCCTTTTTCGTTATTTTTCGAACAATGCAATAATTTTTTCAGCATTATCTCTTTTAATAGATAACAAATCTTTATTTAGATTAACTTTATTCGCAATTTGTTTGCTTTATTGATCAAAATACCATTTTCAACCATGATTTCCTCAGTGATGTTCTTTTTTTCGGTAGGTTTGTTTTTATTTGCTTTTTAATTTCAAGTTATATAAACGTTAAAACTTTTTTGAATTACATCTTTAGTTGGACGGTGTTAATACGTGTGCGCCCTGGCAACGTTTACACCGGCTCTGCATATGTGTTAATTTTTTTAAAGTAAAACAGTGATATCTACATATTGAAATAAAAGAAAATGATTTATGCTATATATTTGGATTATTCAAAAACATATATCAGTTTAATTTGGGATAACATTTTAATTTCTATAATTTTTAATCTCTTATTTTATTCCATCTTTTGAATAATTCGGCCCAACATTTTGAGAAGTGGTAAAAGATTCATTTTTATGCATTTTTCATTTTTGATTTAACTGGTAAAATATTTTTTCGATTTGATTTTTAAAAAGTGACCTTTATTGAATTAAAAATGTATCAAAAATTACCTATATATTATTTAATATTGAAAAAAATTTGTTTTGGGTCTTTTTCTGGTATTACAAAAATTGAGTTTATTGACTTTTGATTGCGCTGAATAAGACACTTTCGTACCTGTTCAAAAGACAGGACTATAGATATGTTATGAAACATCTTTACTTTTATATTTGTTATATTGAAAAAGTAATATTCAGTTTTACAATCAGTTGGTCAAAAATTAGGACAGATGCAACATTTGACTGAGTTATTTTAATTATATATACAAAGAACAGTAAAGGAATATGAAAAATGTTCTCAAGAATCGTTAGAGAATGTAAATTTTTTTGCGGATATCCGATACATCTCTATTCCAGTATATTATTTGATGATATTTTTGACAAAGTTTAGAAACTTTGTTAAGACTCATTTAATTATAAAAAATATAAGATAAATGTACTCAAACATCTTTTACAAATAGAGTCAAAAAATATGAAGAACAAAAATTTTTTAGAAAACATTTGTTGCTTTACTACATTTAGAATGAACTGACAGTTATAAGAAGTAATACAAAATATTTTATTTATACAATATAAAATTTTAGAATATGTAATCGATGCCAATGTTGTAAGAACCATTTTGTTGAAAAGTCTTTTAAAGCAAACTTTTATTTCTTTGCGTAAAATACAAGGAATTCATATGCAGGCATGAAAATTTTGGTTCAAACGATGAATCTTCTTTCTTTTATTGAAGCTATTTTCGTGTAGTTTTCCATACCACCCAAGAGGTACTACACTTGACACTTATTTTTTTTAAGTTGTCTCGCTTTGAGCCTTTATCCATTCAATCCTATAAAATTAGAAAATATAATTATTTTGATTTGAAAAATTATATTGGAAGTACCGAAAACTACTCCCTTGTTTTATTGGACTTGTGTATTGGAGAATTGCTAACTGACTGCATTCATTTTTGGGAGCATCTTCAACAGGAATTTTCTTAGCCGAGCTTATAAGGGGCAAAGTTCGTGATAGGAAAAAATACAAATTTCGGCTTTTGAGGTAATCGTTGTAGATTTCATCTATGAGCTTTTCTTTTTCTTTCCCTTTCAAGTCAATGCCTCGATTCCAGTTGTATCTAGAATTGAGTTCTTCAATCTCAGGCATGTCTTTCAATATTCTTTCTTCGTTTTTGACGAAGAAATCCATAATTTCCCATACACTGGTCTTTGCTTATTGAAGACTTGCATGCAGACTAAAAGACAGTATAAAAATCATATACCAACACCAAAACGAATACTTTTATAACTTACGAATTATGAAAGCCTTCACAATGGTTGTTTGTTCGGATTTTTATTCCAAAAACGCACTATAATTTTTTTTGCCCTCAACTAACCAAGTACTTTCAAAGTATTTCAAGAGAGGAGTAACTGTAAAAGGTTCCATCAACCATTTTAACTTTCGGTATGCCACTTTTATCTAGGGGTAATCAAAAATGAAAAAAAGTTAAATTAATTTATATTTGTTATGGTATACTTCTATTTGAGGCAAAAAAAAGCTATAGACAGTAGCAATTTGATGCAGGTTCTGAAACTCATACTCATGGAATACAATGAACTAAAAAATGTTTATGATTTTTCTGTATACGACTTGACAGAAATGGAAGTAACAACCATGATAATGAGCTTCAGGAAAAGACTAAAAAATTCAAAAGTAAAAACTTAACTCGATTTCATAATTTGACTTGACTTTAGTAAATCTTTACTGTTTCTTTTTCTACGGCTTCTCACCTTTGCACCAGATTCTGTTTATTTTTTCTGCATTCACTTAATTTTAATATTTCTGAATGTAAATTGAATAGGTAAGTATTTTTGAATGAAATAATTTTTTTTAAATATAATTTTTTCTACATAAATATGTAAACAAAATGTGCTTTACGATAATAAAAGGGAATGGAGTGAATTCAAATAAAAATAAACTATCCATCTCCTTTCAAAACCTGTATAACATTTATAATTAAAACAAACAAAATAATAACCATCACACGATATGTTATCAATCAAGTATATTTTAAATTGCCAATTTTAATGGATTTTCTCCTTAAAGTAGCATTTATTGATATTTATTGTTATAAGAAAAAACTGATATTTATAATAATATAATCATTTAATTAAAATCATTATTTTATTCCAATAAGAAATATGGCGCCCCCATAAATCTGCGCCGTGCCAACTACCCCCTCTTTGTTTTTCCACTGCTAATAACAATACCTATAATTCAAAACAGAATTATAATCGGTATATGAACCAATTAGCTGCTTCGCTTAATCTCAATTCTCTTTCTAAAATGGAAGATGTCGGCTTTATTCTTTTTTTGGCCACATAAATCTATTAAAAATGTTCCAGCTTTTTTAACCTTCTTTATATTGACTAGAAGTTTAATCTATTGCAGAATATTCTCATTCACTATAAAGTTTTTCGATAAATTCCTCTAATTCATCTTTAATAAAAGAAACTTTTTTTTATCTTTGTTCTGTTTCTCACATTGTTCATAAATATTTTATTATTTAGACTAATCATATAACCGATTTTCAATTTTTTTTATTAAAAAACCCTTTCTAAAGCTAATGTGTCAAGTGTTTAATAAAGATTCCCCCTGCATTCACTAAAAAATTAATTGTACAAAATTGGCTGAATCATATCCCTTCAAATTTCGTGACTTTTCCTAAAATCTCTAGCTGCATCTTTTGATATCATTTTTATGATAGTTGAATGTATTTCATGTCAAAAACTGTCAATCAAAATCAAAAATTAAAATTTTTCAGCAAAATTTTTACATTATCTTAGTTAACCTTATAACTTAGAGTCTATATTATATACTACCTTGAAAATTTATAATTATATACAGTTTTGAACTTATAACACTTTATATATTTAATTTTTTCAATAATCATGTCTACTTTCTTTAAAATGTCAAATTTCCTTCAAATTTTACATAAAATGTATGTTTTTATACTAAATCGGCATTGCTAGTTTCATTTCTGTACTCATTTTTTACATTTAGGATTTGAAAATACCTATAAGTGTTTGAAGTTTACTTCTAAAAATTGTCTACAAAAACAATCCTTCACATTTTCATAAAATATATTTTTAAACTAAATCGGACATGCTGGTTTAATTTCTGGTAAAAATTGTTTCCAAAAACATTCTTTCAAATTTTATATAAAATATAGTTTTTATACTAAATCGGCCATGTTGGTTTCATTTCTGTACTCATTTTTTACATTTAGGATGTGAAAATATCCATATAAGTAAGGGTTAATCAAATTTGCGGTTTACTTCTAAAAATTGTCTCCAAAAACATTCCTTCAAATGTTATGTATAAAATATGTTTTATACCAAGTTTTATTTCTGGACTAAGATTCTGGATTTAAAGTGTCTGACAGTGTTAATAAAATTTGCGGTTCACGTCTGAAAACTGTATTCAATAATATTATCCAAAATTTTATGTGAAATATATATATTTTTATACCAAATCAACAATGCTAGATTCATTGAGTGACACCGTGTTTGCATTTAGGATTTAAAGTCAATCAAATTTGTGGTTTACTTCTAAAATTTGTCTCCAAAAATATTTATTCAAATTTTACATGAAAGACATGTTTTTATACCGAATCGATCATGCTAGTTTCATTTCTGGACTCAGTTTGGGCATTTAAAGGTTTTAAAATATTTTAGTGTAAAATATTTTTGCGGTTTACGTCTAATATCTACAGAAATATTTTTAAAATTTAAATAAAATATCTGTCTTTATACCAAATTGAAGATGCTGGTTTCATTTTTGGACTCCTTTTTCGCATTTTGGGTTACATAATATCTGAAAGCTTCAATCAGATTTGAAAAACTGTCTCCAAAAATATTTTCAAATTTTCATATAAAATATCTGTTTTTATAGTAAATTGACTATGCTTATTTTATTTCTGTACTCCATTTTGGCTAATAAGGTTAAAAAATATCTGGAAGTATCAATTAAATTAGTGATGTATGCCTGAAAATCATCTTTAAAATTTTTCAAAAAATCGTTATATAGTAAAAATAGAATTTTTTTTAATATATATTTTGTCTTATAATACTTTCTTCAATCATGCTGAGTATGAAATATTTATTTAAAAAAAAAGAAAACGAATCCTCTTTTGAATTATAAAATTGTTTGAAGATTATTATCAGAGTAGGAAGCAACCTGAAAACTAATTGAAAGGAGAACATGTGATCAAAACAAATAATTTAAAAAAATATGTATCTTGAGTAAATCGAGGATCACCGTGTTCCAATCAATTAGGATGTGTGTAATGATCTAATATTGGTGCTTCAAAAATATTTTGACCGTGAAAAAGAAGTTCCTCTTTTTAAAATTAAAAAGCTTTAAATGTATGCCTTATAAGCTAAGATTACAATTATCATTTCACTAAGTGGTAGGAAATCTGAAAATTTACAATAGGTCAGAGTTATCAAAAATGGCACAGATGCAAATATTTGAGAATTTAGTCACCATTAAGATATTTTTTAATTTAAATTGAATTTGTCCATCTTTTTCCTTTTGCGTGAAAGAGAGAATCTTTTAGATGAAGAAGGTGGACAACGTTTTGTAATTGAACAATGAACTTCATCTGATGAAATGAGTGATTCATTAGAAAAAAACCTTTGAACTGGGATTGGTTATGTCAAATATTCAGGCTGAATATCTCTTTACATGACCTGATAATAAAATATACGATACTGATAAAAAAAGCCTAAGATCATCAAGAAGATTCTTTAATCAGAATGCTTTGAGAGAGGAAAAAATCTGGTCAAAATAAATCCTCAAAAAGTTTTTTCAAACACACATTGAAGAAAATAAATTTTTAATGAAAAAAGAGCTACCAAGAAAGGAACATCGTAGAATGAATTGCAAAATTACATACTGTATAAAGTATAGAAGATATGACGTAGAGACTACGAGCCGATAACGAATTTGTAGCCAATAAGATGGAGGTCCTGTCGAGATACATAATTTACTGACAAATGAAATATTTTGAGTGAATTAAACACCTAAAGTTGGTTTATTAAATAAATTAAGAAAATAATAGCCAGAGAAATACTGCAAGTAGAATTTATTTTGAAGTTTATATATTTGACATTGATTTACATTTTTAATCGATTTTTTGACAAGTTTTATTGATTTCATTAAAAATGAACCTCACCATTAAATTTTACATACTTGAAAATGGGTATATATGTATAAAAAACTTTTTATAAGAATAAAAATTTTAATTTTGACACGGGCTGTCATATTTACGTTATTTTTGTCAGGTTTTACTCATTTCCATAAAAAAGGAATATCACCAGTAAACACAGCGTACTTGAAAATGGTTATATAGGTGTAAAAAAATTATATAGTTATTTGGATAAAATGTTTCTTTTTGAGAGAAATCAATTTTTTGACAGGTTTGATTGATTTTCATAAAAAAATGAATATCACTATTGAATTCACCACGATTGAAAATGGGAATATATGTGTAAAAAAACTTTATATAATTATTTGGATAAAAAGTTCCTTTTTGAGATGAGGTGTCAAATATAAATTATTTTTTGACAGGTGATTTTGATATAAAAAAATGGATATCACCACTAAATTCAGCATAATTGAAATATATGTATCACATTAAAAATATTTATAAAAATTTATTAATATATTAGAAAAGGAGGGGGGGGGGGGGTACTTTTACCCCCCCCCCCCCCCCCCTAGCACTTGAGCGGACAAATTTAGCCAAGCACAAATAGTGTTATTAAAAAGAATAATTATTTTATATTTACCAGAAGGTATTTACTGATTTCAGCGGGGGGTGTGCAGTGACATTTTCTGAGACACTTGATTGTTCCCCCTAAACTTGCGCATATTGAAACTCGCTTTTTATACAAACCCAAGTTCTTTGCAAAGTTTGTTCTAACGATATTCCATTGTCTATGAATACAGCTTATGGCTCGATACAATCCTGACACGAATGCTTCCAAAACTACCTTATCTAGTGGCTAGATCGCCAGAGCACTACCTAATTGTAAAAAGCTTTGATTTTTTTTAAAAGAAGAAAACTAGAATAAAGAACTAAAATTTGTGTCCAAAATTGTGAAAATTTTAACAATGGAATAAAAGATCTCATTTTTAAAAACACATTTGAGGCCATTTTCAGTAATGATTCATTTTATCCGTCTTTGCATAAATTTTATTGGTTCAAACCTTATTTAAGTAAAAATATTATAAGGTTTTTTTCACGATGATTCAACATTTTATTTAACACAATATAAAATCCCTTTTTAAGGTAGTAACACGAAATTGGATGATATGGAGTTTTTTCTGAATAAAGCCGCATACTTTACTAGACATTTTTCAAATCCCAAAAACTTTTCAACACTCCAAGTTACATCCAGTGAATCCTATCTCATTTGTTCTTTTTTGGAGATATGTCAAGCAAGTTCCTTTTTTCTACAACACGCACTCACCCTAGATATGGATGAAGATTTGAATAAGGATCCCGAAATGAGCAAATTTGCGAACGGAATCCATAAAGATATGAACGCTAAGATTTGCGAAGAAGCACACGAGAACGCATATGTTAAAGGCCTTTTAAATGAAGGCATACCCAAAAATATTATTGGTATGGAAGAGATAGATGATTTTGTAGATGATGAGAAATATTCTGAAGAAGTTGATGGAATCATTGAACAGTTGAAGAGTAAAATTTTGCAAAATATCTATGAAGATCGAGATATCACCTGCCTTCCAGAAGAAAAGGGGCCAATGGAAATTGGTATAACTGAAAAAGAGTCAATCATAGCAGCAAATGATCCTACATCACTTCCGAAAGATGAAAATAAAATTTGGAAAGCAGCCATCTCGCAAACAAACAGTTGTGAGGGAAAGAGAGTCAATGCGAAATCGAATTTGAGGAAACAACGACAAATCAGGAGTGAAAAGACGAAGCATGTAAGATGGAGTTTGGAAGATATCAAGTACACGACAGTAAGTCACGCTTTTACTCTTTTTTTTTTAAAAATCTTTTGCCCTTGTAGAAAACATTTGCAAAGTTCGTATAAACTCTCAAATGTGAAAAAAAAATTTACAGTAAGCATTTAAAATTAAAAATTGGTTTAGTAATTTATATTCTTTACTAAATACACATTTATAAACAGTTTACCGTTAATTCAAATATTATTATTCAAATCTATTTAAATTTAATGTTTATTGATTTTTCAAATATTTACGTTAATTTTTAAATACATCAAAACTTGACAATTGTTTTTTTAAATGAATAAGAATGATTCTAAAAATACAAACTTTCAGGTCTCGAATTTAGCGAAAATCGTAATTTAAACCAGCAAGAAAAATAGAAATTGCCACTTAATTGAAAAATCATTTATCAGATTGTAAATATCAAACAAATTACTATACATTAGCACTTATATTATTTACTACTTTTCTTTATGACAATAACGCTTGCGGTGCTTTTTCGTTTTGAGGAAACCCGTCTATTTTTTGGGAGACCTCGTAGTTTTGGGTAGGTAGCATATCAGATAAAAATGATTAAATTTAAAGGATGAAAAGGAGAAAAATTTATTGAGTTTGATAATTCAGCATAACACTATATACATCTGGGCTTATCCTGACCTGTAGTTGTTTTCACCGCCAAAAATTAACATAAATATGAATGGCAGTGTCTCCTCTCATTTTCTGCCTTGTCGCAGTGTCTGGCACAACCAAAGAGATTCAATGAGGTTTGTACATTCACCTATGATCAGATCTTTAAAGTTCTTAGAGTGATCAACTGTAAAGTGCTAATAATAATAATAATCATTGCCTGGCAAAAAAGCTGTTTGACTATAAGCGTACACTTATCTGTAATAGTAAAATCTCCTGATGTGATTAGCTATCTCAAAATCACATAATTTATTAGTAGCGCTTTCAATCTATTTTCTCTCTAGTTAGCAGATTTCTCAAAGTGGATTCTGGGATAGAAGCCCAAGGCTTCTCAAAACATTTCCATCACTTATCAAAATTAATTAATTTTCATCTTTTTTCTTTAACTTTAGTCAATATTTTTCTTCAAATTTGCTAAATTGTCATAGATTGATCACACAAATCTTGGCATCTGATACATATTTCAAATAATTATAAGATTCCTAATAATCGATCTCTAAAATCATCATCTTTTTTCTTATAAAGGAGCAGGTTAAATAAAAGTCATTTCAATCAAATCCTACTAAAACATTGCAGTTCAAAGCAGACACTTCAGTTTAGATTTACGAGGTGTAGCTCTTTTCTTGTATTGTTCTAGTTTTATTCGAAGCTTAATAACGAAATCCCATGGGGTATACAAAAATCGTGACTTTTCATTCATCAATCTTCAAAAGGAGTTTTGAGAAATAAAGCTCCAAATATGTTTAATATCATCCTTTTTTTGTATAAAAGTTTCTCTTTTTTTTAAATATATTTTTCACATGAGTTATTTCCGTAATCAATAAAAATGTATTTTTTTATGGATTTTTTCAATCACCTAAGATTTTAAATCTAATCTTAGTCATTAAAAGTGGTTTACAGTCAATTGGCCGCACAATTAAAATTTCATTCCATGATGTACAGATTCAAAAAGAAGGATATGATTTCAGTGTACAACATTGTAAACGGGGAGATATAGCTAAATGCGAAAAGTTTACCCGATTGCTCTATGAGAACACAACGATTTAATACTTACAAGTTTCAATAGTCTCATTGCAAAATTCATATCTAAAAAATTTTTTCTCTCAGCGTATGATCAATGATTGGAACTCACTGCATGAATCTATTGTTCAATCTTTATCCTTGAATATTTTTAAGAATAGACTAGATGATATTTAGAAGGTAAACATTCTTGAGCCTTTTTGATACCTTGAAATTTTTTATACTTGAAATTTTTCAGTGATAATGATCTATAATAAGATATTTATAGGCTTTGCCTTTTTTTCGCTAATAAATTATATTAATTATGTTAATATAATCATCTCTTCCCACTGTCAGTTAATACCTTATGATTCTGAACATGATGGTAGCGGAACATTCCTATGATTTTGACATTGTAGACGTTTACTTATATTTTTCTTATCCCATCCCAAATTTAGAATGTTTCGCATAGAACTTTTTTGTTTGTCAGTTGAAATTTTATTTGAAAAATTATTCAAGTATATCAATGCAAAAAAACTTATCAAAATAACATATATTTTATTATAAAGTTGAATTTTTTTAATAAACAAAAAGAGTGATATTTTAAACAAATTTATTCAAATAAAACGAATTTTCGACTAAACGAGTCTTTATCAAGTTGAAGTGCTAAATGTAGAAGATGTAAATGCTCCTTTACAGGCGGGAACGTTCAAACCTTTTCATTATCTTCTGCATTTAGTACTTCAGCTTGATAAGGACTCATTAAGTCGAAACTTCGTTTTATTTAAATAAATTTGTTTATTTAACATTATTCTTTTTGTTTACTCTTTTCATATTACACAAATGACCCTTCAGCGCTTTACCTATATTTTTTTTAATAATATCTAATTTAAAACAAAATATTTATTGAATTTACATATTACTTTTACTAATAAACAAACATAAAATTAGCAAATTTTAGATCCTTAACGTCGCACAACTCAAAATATTTAACTAAGCCCTCAGAAGCTTTGACATAATGGCAGTTTACTGTATTTTTTGAGTCAAAAAAAGCCTAATAATAAAGAATATGCTAGTATCTCAAACTTCAATACAACTTTGAATAAAAAACAAAAAAATCTTAAACACAAAAAAGCAGCTAAATAATTGTGTAAATTTTTTTGTAAGTATAATGTTAAATTTTTTAACGTTACAAACGTAAAAATATATGAAATATTAGAATTCATAAACACTCGCTCTAATAAAGTTCTCGGGATTTTGTTGGCGTAAACACTCTGGAGCGATATACGTTATAGAGCGACAATTTTAAAGCGACTCGTTTTTAAAAAGATGTGAATTGTGTTGTGTCCAGTCTCTTTTTGACAGTTAATTGAATTGAAAAATTATTAAAGTATTTTTGTTTTGTAATCTTTTGTTTGCGATATTTTTTTTAGAAAACGTTTGCGTTCTCTCAATCAATTGTTTTGAGAAGGCATTTGTTTAAATGTCGTTTAATTTGTCTTTTTATGTTCAGGGTGCGTGTGAAAATAGATGTGAATACCAACATGACTTAGTGATGGAAGTGAAGGGAATGAAACAGCAATACTAACGAGGATTTTCTTCTAAAATTGTAACAATGTGGATATTTTTTTGTAAATTGAGAAGTCTGAATGTTGACATTTGGACATGGAATATGTTATTTTCGTTTTGTGAAGTACTTGTTTTTTTGTTTGTGAGGCAGAATTGTTTTTGTTCAGTCTAAAGAGGATTTACGTTTACACGTGTTATTTTTTTGTAGGTATGTCTGTGTGATAATAATAATTAATCGATTTTGATGAAGTCGTTTGGTGTCTTGAGTTAGGAAAAGCTCTATTTATGAGCTGTGCATACCATAGTTTTGCTTTCATCATTTTTTAATGTTTCTAGACAGTTCTTTTTCTTATGAGTTAGGTTTGCGTGATTAAATGTGTTATTTAATTTTTTCAAATCTTTGCATAAAGTAATAAGTTTTAAGAATTTGAACTTAAAATGCATAAAGATCGTGTCGAATTTTATATTCGTTTTACATATACGATATGCAAAAATATATTAATATAATCTCTTCAAATTAGAAATTTTTAAGATTAATATTTTTCATTTTTTTAAGTTTCTAAAAGATAATCAAGAAGATGATGAAAATTATAATCATGAAAATGTTGGTGATGATAATGATGACGAAGATGATGATGAAAGTTTAAGCTCTGAAATCTCTCTAGATTCAGATTTATCTGAGCAAAGATTAGTCTCAACTGAATTTTTAAATGATTCGAAAAACGAACCCTTAGAATTGATTCAATCCGAAACAGAAAATACTTTTCAACAGATCAAACAAGATGAAAATAGTTTGCTTTTCAAGTCAAATAAAGATGAAGAAAAAAATAATTATGTAGTGTTGAATAGAAAAGAAATATCCACACAAACCCTTTTCACATCTAGGGAAGAAACTCCGGATTACAAAGAATGCAAAATTTCCTCACTTCTGTATCAAGATCCCTTAAAACTGGTTCAAGTTTCTTTTTTTCCGATCCATTCTGAAGACAAACTTTTAATTGTTGAACGCAAACATAGTGATATCTCTATACCAGAGGATTTAACGCAAAGGGGTTCTTTAATCAAAAGCGAAGAATCGGCTAACCCAGAGGTGAATGATGAGATAGACGTTGAAGATGAAGAAAAAAGGAAAGAGTTTTTTGAGAGATTAAATGACAAATTGAACATCATTAAAGCGGAATTGGATAATGTTGATGAAAGTTTGGGGCAAATATCTAAAATTGAAGAAAGTTTTGAGGATTTCCTTGATCATTCATTGATCGAGAGCGAATTCACAAAAAGAGATTGTACCCCCAAGCAACAGGAGGAAGAAGAAAATAGAGAGAATGAGAGAAACAAAACTTGTGAAAGTTTTATCCCTCTTGAAAAAATCAAGATCATTGACATGTGTAAAGTTGAAGAGTTTGAAATAAAACCAATCCCTGTAGAAGATGTCCAACATATATTTAAAGAAATGCCTTTAGAAAACAATGAAAAATTGTTAAGTGATTTGGAAAAAGAAACCTCTCAAAATTTGGTTCCTACTGAAAATGTAAAATTTATTGACTCTAATACAGATTATCAGTTTCAAAAAATTCAAAAAAATGAAGATATTGTGGAAAATGAAGCTAAAGACTTACTTTTAGAAAATAAAGCAAATGTGTTAAGTAAAAATTTAGAAAAAGTGACATCTGAACATTTGGTTGGAATTGAAAAAGTCAAGTCATTGACTTTAGAACAAAGAGAAAATAAGCCATGTGAAAATTTGGAAAAAAAGACTTGTCAAAATTCTGTTTCTACTGAAAATATAAAGGTCATTGACTCTTGTGTTGTAGAAAAATTTCAATCGAATGAAATAATTGAAGAAAATGTGGAAAATGAATTTAAAGATTCACCTCTAGGACATGTTGAATGCATTTTAGAGAAGGAATTGAAAAATGAACCTAATGTAAATTTGACTCCAATGGAGGATATAACGTTTATTGATCCTGGTATTAACCTGGAGTTTCAGACAAAAACAGTGTGTAATGAAAGTGCGTCTTCTGGACTTCAAGAATCGGAAGAAAAATATAGTAACGTTTATGATAACACGCAAAAAAAAAGTGAAAAAGTTGATGATTCCGAAAAAACAAAGATCATTAACTCTCATATGGCTGAAGAGTTTAATGCAAATATACTGATTGGTGAAAAAGCTAATATTCACCTAGAAGAGCATCCTTTAGAAGAAAAAGTTAAAATCATTGAGTCTCGTGCTGAGCAAGAAATTTCTTCAATTCAAGTACTTAGTGAAAAAACGACTTTTGAATTCAAACCTAAAACTGTTGAAGATAGAAAACGATTACTTAAATGTAACATTGTTAGCAAATCATTGAATAGTAACAATCAAAATAATTTAACCAAATCATTCGCTGAAGATAATGTGTCTGGATTTTCAAATAATAAAATATTGTTAGACAAAAAGCATTCTGGCCAATCACATTACGAAATTTTGAAACCAAAAGAGGAGAAGATAAAATCCTTAGATATTTCATATCAATATGATAAAGAAGAAAATAAATCAGAAGAAGGAAAAGTATTATTGCATGATTCGAAAAAAAAGAAGGATTGTAATAAAGGTGAATCTACAAATTTTTTATCTCAAAAAAGAATTGAACTTTTAGGAAAAGATGAGAATGTTGAAGAATCTTCAAATATAAGAAGCCCTATTGTAAACAAGGCTAAGATAAATAATTACGAAGGGATCGTTGTAGGTCAAATAAAAATGGAAAAAACTATTCAAGGCGAAGATTTACGAAAAAGTTGGAAAAAAGATGAAACAAAATCTCGCCAAATAAGTGAGCCTAGTGTTTTAAAAGTGGGAATAGATAATGAAACAAAAAATGTCTTTGGAAAAACAAAATCTATTTCAATCTTCCGTCCAACATTTTTACAAAAGAAACTCCAACCAGAAAAGATGGAAGTTCCTGAATGGGCGAATAAATTTAGGAAAAAATAAAGATCAAATGAAAATATTTTTATATTTTTTATTGGCTTATTATAGTAAGTAAACATTATTAAAATTACTTAGATCAAATTAAAAATGAAATTTAATTATATATTTCAATTTAATATATTTGCATACACATAAAATGAAAAACTTTAATCCTTTGTAAATATTATAAATACAATATATCAAAATCCTGATGATGAAATGTATGATCAAGTTATAAAGGCTGCATTTGATGATTATGACTATATCATAAATTTGATGATGATGATGTTTTTTAACACGATGTCTTATACCGAATATCACTGATAACGGTTTTATAATCTATTGAATACTAAACTTACAAATATATCCAAGTTAAAGTATTAAATATACTTAATGCGAATAAGCTAAAGTTTTTAATAAAATATCAATATTATTTGCATTTTATCTTACGCATTTTTTTTATAGTTTTCACCGTTGGAGTATTTTTGCCTTTTATATATTTTGTATACGATTTACTGGAAAAAAATAAAATGTTATGTGTGTAATATTATAATTTAACTTAAATAAATTTATTTTATAGCTTTAATTTTTTTTTCATTTAACATATATAACACATAAGGAGAAAAATATTGTAATTGAAATATGTATCTACCAGAGGCAAAAGAGGAGCCGTTTAGGAAGTCGAATAGGGGAACGGTTTGGAAAATGAAGTTTGAATGAAAATTCCATTAAAAAGCTAAAAGAGTTTTAGGGCGGAGCATATCCAGAAAATTTTTAGGGAGAGAATTTTTTTTATAATTTTCAAAATTTATTGAAGAATTTTTGTCTGATGAAGATACTAGTATTATTAACGGTAAACTCCCAATCCCACCTTAACTGCGGATAACTGCACGCATTTTATCAAGTTAAATTACATTATTTGTAATTGCATCACTACCTTCTAGCTGAACAAGAGAAAAAAATCATTCATACTCTTATATTTCCAACTAATTCTAAAAAATTGTCTTTGAAATTGGCCGTTGTTGCGAAAACTCAACGCAAAGTTTATCTTTATTTTTTTCTCAAAAACAAAAACTTATTGAGTTAATTTAAAACTAAAATATAACCAATTTTTTTTATTTAATTGAGTATATCTGTTTTTAAATTACTGCTTATATATTATTCCTAAGTGTTTTGGTTAGCGCTTCCTTTTTTCTTTAATTGTTTCTCTCTTCAAAAAGAACTCAACAAACAACATTAAAATTAGTACTTGACACGCAATTTCAGCAAGATCCTTTTAATTTTTTTGATCTTAATAAACCTGAAGATTATTATTTTTTGAAAGCATCCAATTTAAGTGAATCTTGATCAAATTTCTTCAATTAAAGTTAATATAAAAATAATTTCTCGAAACATGCAGTCTCTAAAATCAAAATTTGCAGAGTTAGAAATTTTTATAGCACATGTAAAACCTTCAAGAGGCTTGGCTAGTTGAAACGCATACTTTAAACTATCACTCACCTTCCTATAAATTTAGTAACTTTAGTAAAACTATATCCTCTCACTGTGGCATGGCATTCTTCATTCATCGGTCATTTGAATTCTCGGTATTATATCATTGAATTCTTGGCTTATCCTGGCTGACGCCAAATTTAATATACATAACTTTTATACAATACCGTCTCAAAACTCTAAGAGTATACGCTCATTCGTGCATGACTTCGGTGTCTTCATCAGCAACTTTTCATGTAACTCAAAAAATTTGCTAGTTGGAAGTTTCAACTTCAACTTACTTCAAAGCCTCTCAAATATGCACGTGTCTTCCTTTTTGAATATTGATAAACTCTGTCACAAGACATTATTCAGGCACGCTTATAAACCATTTTTCCCCAAAATCCTTTATATACGCACATTTCGGATCATTTTCCTATTCTACTTTCTTTAAACATTGATTCTAGTAGGAAAAAAATTATAATTTGGTTGTCAAATTCGATGAAGAAAATTTTGTAGGTATCGTGAACTCATAACTAATAAAATTAATGATAAGTTAATTCAAACTAAGTTTTTTCTAAAACTGAACAATTTATAGATTAAACTAAAAAATACAAATATTACAAGTCTCCTTGGATGAATGATAACATATACTTAGTTTAATTAAACATAGAGACAAAATTTATAGAAGCACCAAATTTAAACACTTTGGTTAAAAGACCTGAAAAAATCTCATTGCTTCATTATCAATAAATGATGATAGAATAACTGATTCCTTCACAATTGCACAAATACGGAAGATTATTCTTCCCTTGGGTGCGATACCAACAACTAAAAAAAAATTGCACAAAGTTTCAATGAATATTTTAACCATCAGTCAGGCGCGACCATGTTGACAATACAGAAGCTTTGAGCTACGTATCTCGCCTTAACAATATTTTTTTGAATTTGAACAAATAAGACTCAACGATGTACCTTTGGCGATTGGCAAGGATATTTATCGTTTATCTCATTTCGATGCAATCCCTGTTAAGAATATGATAGCAGTTCCGTTGTTTAACCTACTTAATTTATGCGTTCAAAAAAGTGTATTTCCTAAAGTTTTTAAGACTTCTAAGATTATTCCTATTCGCAAAAAAGGTTATGGTTCTAAAATAGATAACTACAGTCCAATCTCTCTTATTCCCATACTCCCTAAAAAAAGTTTACTTAAAAAGTTATTGTCAAAAAATAAAACAGAATTTAGAAAAAAATTTGAAATTTCACAGGATGGAGCTTACGTAACTCTAAGAAAAGATAATGTTGCAAAGAAGACCGGACAAAAAAAATAAAAAAGTATGATTTTATTTTTTTTTTAAATTAGCTCTATTTTTGTTTTTTTATTAGGCACAAGAATAAAATTTATAACCAATTTAACGGCTTTTTTAATTACTATTCTTTATTTTTTTCTCTTCAATTTGGTTTTAGAAAGGGATATTCCACAGAAATGTACAATGCATTCTATTTTTAATAGTAAAATTATAAATGCGCTAGAAAATAAACAAAAATTTTAGGTTTTTTTCATAGACCTTAAAAAAGCATTCGACTCAATTCCTTTTAGTTTGCTTATAAACAAATTTAATGAACTCTACGTGTTTTCACACTTTTCGCTTAAATTCTTGGAATTCTATTTGTACGATAAATACCAAATAGTCTTTTCTAAACAATACCCTATCACTCCCATTACTAACTTTAAATGGAGGCCTCAAGGCTCGCTACTTAGTCCAATGCTTTTTTCTATATTTATTAATGATTAACCTAACTCATTAGAAAAAGGTGGTATAATGTTGTTTGCGGATGATATTTGCTTACTGTTAAGCGATGAAGTTCTTGATAATGCTATGATCTTATATACTCTTGAGCAAATCCATAATAATGGGTGCAATTCTAATTTGTTGACCATTAACCACAGCAATCACACTTTTCAATCCTAAAACAAAGAAAAGATTTTCCTAAATTGCTTAATCAGATCGAAATATCTTTAGTGAAAAAAATTAATCTTCTGGGTCTCATAATAATCAACGATAGACTTAAATGGAGCGACCATATCCTTCATAACCCTGTTGGAATGGACGCATAAGGCATATATATATGGACGACCTTGGCAGCCATGCACTATTTTGATTCAAAAGTTTTAAAGAAAATAAAGCAGATATTGAAAAATTACTACCATGTAAATTTCAAAATAGTTATTTGAAACAACATTATAGCAAAAAAGTTTGAATTATAGAGGCGTATCAATTTGATTTACAGAAAATAAAAATTAACGCCATCTATGTTCTTTTTTGTTTTATCATGACAAGTTTTAAAAATTCATACAACCAAATATAAATGTATAAAAGTGCTTCGATAAAACCGTGTCACTTTGAAAGTGTTGAACGTTATTTTTTGAAATTTTTAGAAATTGAGTGAAAAAAGTAAGAAAAAGCAATACAATCATCCGGGTATTTTTGTTTTATTCAAACAACTTTGAGAATTTTATCGCAGCAATTTCGAATATGAAATTTTTGTAAAACTATTTCATTGCTAATAAAATAAATAATTACGACAATAACCAATTTTTTGAATAAAATATAAGTAAAAAGTCCTATAACAAGAACTTTTCATTTGACATAGAAAGTCAAATTCAACTATTGTAGAGAAAAAATATTTTGAAAAATATGAAACAGTGTTTTATATTTTATTGCTAAAATGAAACAGGTAAACTACAGTTCAATTGCAAACATCGTTAAAACAGTCTTTACACAAAAATTTTTGTGTTCATCACAACAGTTCAAGAAGCAGATGTTACATGTTTGGAAGACTCTCTTTTTGCTATCTTTGCAAACTTGACACGGACCTCTTTTCCTTACAGAACTAATCGGAACACTTTCAGATTTATGAATTTTATAAGATTTCAGAATTAGTCTAACCTCAGAAGTATAGCTGAAACTTGCTCTTAGTGCTTTCGGTCAAAAGCGTTTTTGGTAAATTTTCGCGTTAAACGCTAAGAAAAGAAATTATCACTAGCGTTTTCCAAAAGTTAAAATCCATGCAAACATATCTGCTCGTAAAAATTTTTTTCAGTAAAAATAAATGAATTAAACATATCTAACTCTATTATTTCTTTTTAACTTATTATATAATATCAGCAACGCTCGCTCTTCATTTCATTATAAACATTTGAACTGAAAATGTAATTTAGATATCTATTTGGAAGACAATAATAAATAAAATCAATAATTGAAACAGTTGTAGCATAACAATTTTTATATCTGAACGACCAAACTTTTCCATTTTGATTTCCAGAAATATTATCCGTAAGTAAATGATTACTATAAATTTTAATTATACGGAGCGCTAAGGTTTTATTATTTTTATATAAACGGTAGTTTTTTTTATAAAATTTTATAAATGAAAAGGCAGTAAAATTTACAAAAAATACGGCCTCTAACAACTTGGCGATTTTTATCAAAATATATTTAACATAATTTTGCTGCAGCTAAAGTGTTTATGAATGAAAAAATTACTAGTACGCATTTTCATTATTGCTATATTTTTCTTTTTTCTACAAACGTAGCCTATTTTCAAGCTTATAGCGTTGGAGACAGACCAAACTAGGCCCAAATTAAGTGGCATTTGCACCTCCAAAAAATGTTTATGTCCCTTCTTGCCAAAATTAAATAAAAATATGATATATTTAGATATTAAATCCAAATTCATTCATATATTGTCCCTCAAAAGAATTTAAATGCCCACCCAAAATAGTGACACTGATGTCGATTGTCCCTCAGATGACTATGAACGAGGATTTGGAAGATAAAATAGACAACAACAATGATGATGAAGGAATGAAGGAGTTGTTGACGGTGACCAAGAGAAAGAGCCCAAAGGAGAAACTTCTAAAAAGCTCGGAGCTAATTCCTCAGTCCAGTTAAAGTGGAAAGATGATCTGCTTTACCCTCCAGTAGTCAAACGTAAGAATTTCACCTCAAGTAAAGTATGGAGATTTGCTGGACAAAGAAAAGTTGATGGAAAACTTGTAGCTAACGAAGTTGTTTGCGCCCTTTCTGAAAAGCGATTCAAGTACAATGGTAGTACTAGGAAATGTAGGAAATCATTTGAAGAATGAACATAGAGAGGAATATGAAGGAGAGGATAAAAAAAGTAACAACAAACCAGCCAAAACTCGCGCAGCATTTTAGTTTGAAGAGTAGTTCTGTTAAGTACAACAAAGATCAAAGAAAGCTCTTTCTGCTGTGGGTTTCACAGCAGTCCATGCCTCTTTCAATTGTCGAAGATGAAGGACTGAAAAAGATTATAATTCTAGCCGATCCTCGATTACAGTAACCTTCACGTACAACGTTATCCAAAGATATTGACAAGCTGTATGATGCTAAGAAGAAGAAAGTTGTTCAAGAGTTCAAAAAATTGATCATTTGTCTCTGACCCACGACACAGGTACGAGCTTCTCCGGGAAGACGTTTATTGACATAAATGCTCATTGGATAGATCCTAAATCTTTTGAGTCAAAGAAGAAGATTCCAGATGTTGTCAAATCAGACTCAAAGACAGCTCCAGTATACAGAAATGTAGTTTAAAATAGTTTGGATGATCATGGAATTGATGAGAAGATGGTCTCGACCACCACAGATAAGCCGACCATGAAAGCAACCTTTGATAATAGAAATGGTTGTTTGCCCCATATCGAAAGTAAATCCAGTCAGAAAGTTCAAAGAAGTTGACTGATCTTCGCGAATTGAGCAAGATCACGACAAAAGCAAACATGTCGCCAAAATTTATAGGTAACATTCAGAAGGAGCCGCTAAAGAGAAACATCAAGCCATTCAGTTTAGGGTGAAGTAAAAACAAGATTCACGTCAACTACAATCATCTTCCGAAGTTTTCTCAATGAAGCTGCTAGAGAGATTGATGAAAATAGAGCCATGATAAACAAAGAAACTATAATGCTGCATTGAAACTGTTCTACAAGGGTAATGATGTAGAATATGAAAGTTTGGCTCTAACTGATGACGATTACCAAGTTATGCTAAACATCACTCCCTGGTTAGATATCCTTGAGGAAGGCATCACCCAGTTAGAAGCTGAAAAATACAGCAGGGGCCTGCTTTTTTCCATTGGTAACAAAATTCCTCAACTTTTTGGAAAACTCTGATGATGATCAAACATATGTTCATGTTTTTAAGAAAACTCAGTCTAAAGAATTAATTAAGAGTTGTCGCGAAAATTTGAACTTCACCCTTCTTGGCAAAGCCTCTTTCCTTGACAAGAGGTTCAGTAAACTCTTGTTCCTTAATGAGGTTGATCTTGGACACTTCACCCTGACTAGAGGACAAATTGTTGCTGAAATAAGAGAAGAAACAAGAGAAATAGCTGACTCTCACGCCAAGGAAAACAATAAAACAATGTTCCTTTCAACAATTTGTGATGAGAAAAATGACGACTTTGCTGGTGGTAAGAAGTAGAATGTTGATGATGAAATTGAAAGGTTTGAAAAAGACCATTGTCAATTGACGATCAGCCTTCAAAGTTTTGGAGAAAAAACCGAAATCTTTATCCAGTGTTGTCAAAGCTCTTTTTGAAGTACGGCAGCGTCCAGACATCAAGTACATCCGCCGAAAGAGTCATGTCAATGCTTGCCCACCTTTTGAACAAAAAAGGTTAAGCCTTAGTGACGGAAAGGTCAGAAAAATCTCCTACCTTTCAGATTGTATTTAGTTTTTTTATGTTATTCAAATAAAGCTCTTCTAATTTTGGTTATAAGAATGCTTGATTTTATTTTTTATTTGTCAATTATAATCACTCTGTTCTGTGTGTTGTCTTTATGTACTGTGCTATGAGGTGAGAAACTAGTTATTGAGCTGTTTAGGTGGTGGCGTGGTTGGTATTGGGACCAGGACTGGGCCTGGAGCCAGGGTGGACAGTGTGGTGCTATGATAGCGCTTATCGCTAACGAAAAATAAGCGTTTAGCGCTAAGAAATTCTTAGCGTTATTTCATCGCTACTCAGAAGTTATGTTTCTATTTTAAACATAAATTTTGATAGAAACCTCTGCTATTTGAAAAGACATTTGTGAAATTACACTTCTCCTTACACTGTATTTTCTATAAAATTTCCTACTACTTGTAGTTGAGGGTTGTTTTTTCAAGTTTTCTTCTAATATAATGTAAGTGTTCAGCCCTGCTATGTCCAAGTAGTTCGATCAAACAACAATATGCCATCGTCTAGAATCTAGATATTCTATAGGTAGTATACCTTCTTAGCATTTGGTTAGTTTTATCAACCCCTGTTTTTACGCTAGTCCAAATTGAAAACGGATTTGTTTTTCCTTTGGCTTCTTATTTTGGGCCAGGTGGTGTATTAGCAATATTTTTCAACTTGATATTTCTAGGTTTTCCGCTTTTTGAAGGAGCATTAAAACTATACTTAGTACCATCTGGGTCTTCTATGACATTTTCGTTATCTTTATGATTATCAGAAGAAAGAGAAGAATAAGAGGAGAAAGTAATGGAAGAAGACGAAGAAAAAGAACGAGCAGAAAAAGAAGATGAGGAATTTGAGCAAGAAGATGGGAAGTCGCTGTATTCTTCAGCTGAAGACTCCATTCATTTGGAAGGAGTGTTCATTTGATAGAGAAAAAGCACGGAAAAATCTAGGGAATAATATTCTTTTAGCGGAGAGAGGAACGTGAAAAATTGATGAAAAAAAGAAGAGATGATAAGGATAAGTGTATAACAATGAACACGGCTGCAAATGATGGAAAGTAAACTACAATGATTCGTAAGAAAATACGCCATTTTCTCATTATTTCAATCAGCTCTCATCTTTGAAGCATAAGATATGCCAGTATTTGGTTTCAAACCGATGATATAGCATTTTCACTGTAAGTTCGTCCTTTTTCATTTTAAGTTCGTCTTTTTACACTTTAAGTTCGTCATTTTTCATTTTAAGTTCATCTTTTTACATTTTAATTTGGTTCTTTTTCATTTTAAGTTTGTCTTTTTACACTTTAAGTTCTTCCTTTTCATTTTAAGTTCTTCTTTTTCACTTTAAGTTCGTCCATTTTCATTTTAAGTTTTTCCTTTTTCTACCTTTGTCCTGTCTCATTTTAAGTTGCTCTTTTTTATTTTGATTTTTTTTGAATTTTTCCTATAAATATTCAAAATTAGCCAATTCAAAGAACAAGTTACAAACTTTGGAAAGATACAAAATTCAATAAAAAAATTAATTTAACAGTTATAATTAAAAAGAAATATTTCATAATTCTAATTTTATTCAAAAAACGATCTTTTTATTGGTTTTCTATTGTATTCGGACCTCGGATTATCACGTTTGTGCCACAAGCAATAATAGGCAAGCATGTTATTGTTCCATACACCTTGATATCTTTCCTCCATCACTCGGATATCTTGATCGAAGCGCTCTCCTTGCTTTTCGCTGTAATCTCCACAGTTTTGGGGAAGAAAATCCAGATGAGCGTCTAATAAATGAATTTTCAATGACATTCTCGCCCCGAGGCACTTATAGTTCTAAAAAAGGTTTTTAACTATGACCTTGTAGTTGTTACTTCAATGGTTGCCAAAGAAATTTTCAACTAATGACTTGAAAGAATTCCATGCTTTTTTCTCCTTTATGTTCATACACTTTTCAAATGTACTGTCCTTCATTAAAAATGCCTGCTTTTATTTTTGCAATGCAATCAAAAATTGAGCTGTCTTCATCAAGTGCTTTAATGAAGTTTTTCATGGGACCAAGTTTAATGTGTAGAGGAAGCAAGATCTTTTGTGCCGGTACAAGAGGATCAGATAAAATGTTATGAGATCCTTTTTTTATTTCGCTTCTTGGAGGCCATTTTTTTTTGTTGAAATGTAAGTCGTCAGCTCGACTATCCCATAGGCACAAGAAGCATGGAAATTTGGTGTATCAGCCTTGTAACCCCATTAAAATACCAACAACCTGAAAGTTAATAAAAAAATATTAATTTTTGTTAGAATAAATGAAACTTAGTAAAATTACTTTTAAATCTCCGCATATCAACCACTGCTGTTCTTCATATTTAAGTGCTGAATGAATAGATTTAATGTCATCAAAATTTTCTTTTATTACCACAGAATGAGCCAAAGGAACAGATGCAAAAGTGTTGCTGATGTTCAGCAAAACAGCTTTGAAATTTTTAAGAGAAGAGTCCAAAAAAGTCGCCAGTCCTTAGAATGGTATTCGACTCCTAAAGTTTCAATTAACTTTCCAACATTCTTACAATAAACAAAAGAAGAGTCGCTGTTGTAAGCAAAAAACTACCTGAATTATTTTTCCCTTTCCCCATATCAGGCAAATATAGTTTCTGGGTTTAACAAGTTGTCTTGCTTCAATCGCGAGCCCAATAACTGAGCGGATTCTTTCGACAGGGCAAAGTCTCTGACTAAATCATTAAGCTTAGCTTGAGTCATGCGAATTGGTTCAGAATTATTCATAGTACATGTAAAGGAATTATCGGAAGAGAATTCACCATCACCACCATCATCATCCCAGCTAAAAAATTAGTGAATGTTTGAAGGTTTATCGGGTACTGACACCACTGGACCATGAGGAACAGGTTTAATCCCGGATGCAACATGTGGATATATTACTGATGCTTTTTTCTATTTGTTTATGCCTTTCAAATTTGTCAAGCAAAAATAGCAATTTGTGCAATGATCCTTTTGCTCACGCCAAACCATAGGAATTCCAAAAGCCATATCAGGTTGCTTTCCATCCATCCATTTTCTCAAACCTTCAACACAAGTTCTACAACTGGTGTAAACGGCTTGTCCTGGTTGCCTAGTTTCACCCCAAAATATGCATGGTAGGATTTATTGACAAACTTGGTAATTTTCGACACTTGGCCAGGAAATGTGACCTAACCGCAAATATAACAAAACCTATCTGCGTCGTTAAAACACTTTCTATACATATTTAATTATTTCTAAACAAAAAATCTTATTTAAGACTGATAAACATAAATAAATTTGCATATGAAGTGATGAAAATCAAAAAAAAAATTCTGAAACAACTCTGAATTCCGGAAAAGTTGAGCTAACCAAACCAAAAGATTACCATATTCGAAATCAGCAAAAAAAATTGACCAGAAAATGCATTCATAAAAAAACCGTGTAATATGACTTATTCATCACACATGTGTAACATTATATTTACACATGGAAAAAAGTAACCATCTCTTCATTATATCTCGTTGACGTTTGAGATACAACTTTATGAAGGCAGTTTGTAATGAATATATAAAATAAAAAAGAAAAGAAAACAAAAATATTTACAAATAGCTATAAGTTTTCTTGAAGAGTATCAGTAAACTTACGGTACACTCTTATATCAAAACTTGATTTGCTAAAAGATTATTTGTTTCTTATGACTATATATTATTTTATATATAATAGAAATTTGTATCAAAATTTTGTTGGTAAATTTTGTATAAAACTATTGCACAAAAAGCTGATAAAATTTTAGAATAAAATAGATGGCATTAAATTGAAAAATTCACCATAGAACATTTTTATAGACTTTTTTATAAAGAAAAAAACTTATTTATTCCTATGGAATTTGTTCGCAAAAAATCTAAGAAGAAAAGTGGGAAAATTTGGACCTTATACGACGATTGAAGGTAGTAAAAATATTGCTGCCATGGGAAGGTTAAGCAACAAACTTGAACGCGTTGTTGGAACTATAAAGCATTGCAGAAATTTTTTTTCCTTCCAATTTTTGAAAGTGCTTTATAAATCTTTATTTCTTCCTCATCTACACTACTGTGTTTTAAATTAGGGACACTCTTTCACAACAAAGATACTCACTCATCAAAAAACACTTAGACTCATATTTTTTAAAATCTACGTCGCTCAAACTTCTCCTCTATAGTTCCTTGGAAAGATTACGTAATTGTTTTTGTTATTTCCAATGTTGCAAGTATTTACCCATTGAAAAAAAGCAAAAAATGGTTCGCCTCGTCTAAAAAAATAAATATAGACATACCAAATTCAATGAATTTTGTATTATTTTAAAAAACAATATAACACGAATAAAAGTTTTATAGATTTTATTAGAGAAGTTGTGATGGAAAATTTACAAACATTTGGTCAAGAAAAAAATACCCAAAAATTTGGAGACAAAGCAGTATAAAAAAGAATTTCAAGATATAATAATGCTTTAATTTTTTTTAATTTTTTCTTAATATAAATTTAATCAAGAAAAAAGAACAAGATGTGCTTTATGTAAATCGCAAACCTGTTTTTTCCAAGTGTGATGTTAATTTTGATCTCTTTCACAAAAAATAACTTTATTTAATAAATTTTTGTTTCTTTTTATAAAATTTTTAAAGGTTTAGTTTTTGTATTCATGTTTTATGCACTTTCAAAAATTAGAAGAAATTCGATGGCAAACAAAAATTTTGTACTTTCATTTAAAGAAGCAAACAAAAAAAGTGATCAAAACAAAGTGCTAACATTTTAGTTATAAAATGGAAGTAAAATAATATTATGATATGAATTTCAGTTATTTATGCTACAACAAAAATAAAAAATTTTTAAAAATTAAAAAGTTGGAAAATTTTAACGTTATGATTTAGATATATACCATTTTTACTTCTAGATTGTCTTTTTTAGTTTGAAATTGCCTTTTTCCAAATCTAATTTCTCTTTAAGTCTTAAATTGTCTTTTTTCTATTTTATTTTGTATTTTAGAAAGAGAGTTTAGAATTTAAAAAAGACATTTTAGAACTTAAAAAAGACCAATTGGAATTGAAAAAAGACAATTTAGAACTAAAATAAGATAATTTAGAAGTAAAAATGGTATAGATACAACTAATTGATTGATTTTCCAACAAAATTTGGTAAAAATATACTAAAGTATTAGAATGAGAGAATGTATAAAACTTGCACTTTATCATTTTACGAACTATTTCCTTCCTCAAGATAGTACGTAAAAAGAGTTTGTAAAATGAAATACCTTTACGAATAGAGAGCTATTTATTAGCTAGAAAAAATATATATATTTTTTTGGTAAGTATATATTTAAAAGAAAAATATATTTAAAAAGAAAAGATATGACACAAAAATATATATAAAATTAGGTTTAGAAGATTCGTCGTGTTTAAATAACAATTTTTTTTAAATCTTTCAATAATTAATATTATATATACCAATTTCAGTTCTAAACGGTCTTTTTTAAATTCTAAAGTGTCTTTTTTAAATTCTAAAGTGTCCTTTTCAAATTCTAAAGTGTCTTTTTAAATTCGAAAGTGTCTTTTTTAAATTCTAAAGTGTCTTTTTTAAATTCGAAAATGTCTTTTTTTAATTCTAAAGTGCCTTTTTTAAATTTTAAAGTGTCTTTTTTAAATTCGAAAGTGTCTTTTTTAAATTCGAAAGTGTCTTTTTTTAATTCGAAAGTGACTTTTTTTAATTCTAAAGTGTCTTTTTTAAATTCTAAAGTGTCTTTTTTAAATTCTAAATTGTCTTTTTTAAATTCTAAAGTGTCTCTTTTGATTTTACTTTTCTGAATAAGCTTAGAAGTCTTGTTTCTTAATAAATGTGCGTAATATTATGTGCGATTGTCAGGTTCTGTAGACTTGTTGAAAGATACAGTGATAATTTTCTAATTCTCCGCCTCTATTTCAAGTCTTTTTAATTCGATGCAACTAGCAGTTCATTTATAGACAAGTTGTTAACTCTTTAATTTTTGCCTTCTGCATAGATTGTTTTTATATTATAGTAACATAGAATTTATCGCATTTTATGAAGAAATAGAAACTCCGATTAGCCATTTTTTTATGTTACGTAGTGCATGTGCAATCTAGCTTTTGCATTCGTCGCTGTTTATTGAGGAAACGGCTTTTTTGATAACTTCATCTAGCATGAAAGAAAGTGTTGTGTATAAAATAAAAGTTTTTAAAACATGTTTTATAAATATTGAAGCAAACCTTACTTAATTTCTGTTTGCAAAATTTTTGATTTTTGAGAATGCCAGCTCAATTGGATTCAGCATGTAACTATAAGGAGACAAAAACTTCAAAATTTATCCATCTGAAGTTATTAAGATTTCGATAGTTTGAGTTTTGTGGATCTTTGCGTTATCTATAATTAGCCAGCAGTTTTTTATTTTAGATAACAGTTTGATCAAAAATTCTGCAAACTTTTTTGAATTACAGGTACCATCATTGATAATTTTATAATGAACTACTCTGCTTTGGCTCATTGCTGCTATCAATGTTACATTTTTTCCTAAATTAAAAATAATTATTAAATTTATCATTTTTATTACTAAGATTTTAGTTATTGATTTTTATTTTTTAAAGAAACAAAAGGTATTTAACAGTCTTATTTTTATAAACATTCTTTTTTTGTTTATTTTTTGTTTTTTATTTTTAAAAATTTTCCTTTCTTTCTGATATTAAAATTTATTTCAAGGCAATAGAAATGGTTCTTACAAGTTAACTTTCTCCTTTTAAACCTTCATAATCCGTAATTTACAAAAAAATGTTTATAACAAAGTATTTTGACTGAAAGAGAAGCTCGAGTTTTATAAGTATGTTAAGTTTCGTCCTAATAACTCTTGTAGTTTTTTTTGTAATTGACGTTTCTTTTTTCAGCTTATTTTAGACTGATCCAAAAATTTGATTTTTATTCTGTTATCTAATTAAATATTTCATAATTTAAGATAATATAATTTTAAGATATTTAATACTAAGATTAATAAAATGTAAAGTTAGAATTGTCTAGGAGTGTTTTTATGGGAAATAATTTTATCCCTCTTTATACCATTACAGGGGCGGATCTAGAAATTGGCATTAGAGGGGGGGGGGGTGGATTTTACTAAACTAGAACTCAAATTTCAAGCATATTAATCTAATAATAGGGTTTTAAAACCAATCATTATAGATACATGTTAATAACTCTGTATATGATTAATAGTAGTATTAAATTAAAGTCAAAGACATTTTGCAAATGTCTTTTAAATTTTTTGTAGCAGGTCTTGTATTGTATAATCTTGTATAATTTATATCCCTTCCTAGTAGAAAGCCTGTGAGCAGCGATATTTGTTTCAGAGAGAAAATTTGCCTATTTTGATTTCGACTCTAAGTTCTTACAAAAGTCCGCCTCCTATTCCAAATACTTAAAAATTTGAACCAAACATTTGTCTGTTTTTAGATATAGACAATTCGATTAAGTAAGTAGAAGTTACGAAAGCAAATTATAATATTTTATTTAAAAAATTATTAAACAATTTAATAAAAATTTAGTGCCCCGAGTGAGGATCGAACTCACGACCTTAAGATTATGAGACTTACGCGCTACCGACTGCGCTATCGAGGCTTGTGTAACTGTCCAAAAAGTAATATATATTTTGAATGTGTTAATTGGCTATTGATTGCTTATAGGTTCTAATAATTTTTTAATAGACAAACAATGGCCAGATCGGAATTCATAGAACATTTTGCTTAGCAGTACGGTGATATCATTCTTTACTAGAAGTCGAAGATACTGCAGGCAGATCTAGGTATTGGTGGTGTGTATCCCCTATTAACACTTTAGGTTTGACTGTTAGCATATTTTGAAGATTTTCATTGAATACCCCAAGAGGTAAACACCTCTCTGTTTACATTGTAAACAACTCAAGAAAGAGATATTGACTTCTTTTAGGGCAGCATGATATGATTCGAAAGCTGTTATATGTGAATCAAACAAAACATGATAGTAAAATACAGGGCCGTATCAAGGGATCGTGAGGTACTGAATGCAGCCCCTTACCTCATGTTCTTTCTTTTCTCACTCATCCCCACCCCATTCTGGCTTAAAAAGTGATTTAAAAAATGCTCACATTTTTATTAATCCACATAATTCAGATATATGCTGACTGAGTCGAAGATAGTCTCCATTAAATGTTCATTTTTCGTGTTTTAGCAGCAGCAAAATTATCGATGACTTCGTCAAAATCAACACAATCGAGAACTTCTTTCTCAATGCTCATAAGAACTTTGAAGGCGGCGCCATAGTACATAGAGTACTTTTAGGAAATTATTGGAGGTGGGGGAAGGGCGAAGGTTAACTTTGCAGAAAATGTTACAGAATCTAGGCTGATTAAGGGGGAGAACGATTATTTGATTATCTCCCTTGACCAAAATTTGGCCATGGAGGTCCTCATGATCCAGGAATAAGTCAAGAAGAGAGGATGTGAGCAGCGTCCAACCTTTTTGCGCATGCCCTCAAACCACGAAGGAGAGCTACGGTGGCCGAAAGCGTATGAAGCAAGATCAATATCAGAAATACTTTTTGGTAGGAAGTGTCTATTGACAATCAATACATTTGAATAAATTCCACCAACGTCTCGTCCCAAGTTCAGAGTGAAAAAGGAGGAGGATTTTCCGTCAGGAAGGGCATCCTGCATGTAAAAATTCAGCCACATTTTGCAACTATGAATACAAAAACAAATTTTTGGCGCGGTACAGCCATAAGTACCGTGTTGCTTTCGTCAGTTTCTCACTTCAGAAAGAATACTGACAAAAAAGATGTTGAAGGGAAGTGAGGAGTAGGGTCTCTGAATGTTGGTTATAAAAGTTTTATTATATCTTGTTTAGTACACAGTAGTCAAAGTTGGGCGTTAAAAGAAGTTGAGAAGAGTAGGCTAAACACACAACTGAGATGAGAATGTTAAGAATTATTTGTAGATCTAATTGGAAAGACAAATTAAGCAATATAAGAAGTTTTTGTAATGTAAATGAAATCAATAATGTAATAGAGAGGCGAAGATTAAGGTGGTTTGGGCATGTAAACAGAAGACCAGATGAATAGTTAATTAATACAGCGCACAAACAGGAAACTATAGGTAAATCTAAGGGTAGACTAAAGTTAACGTGGAAAGAAGTAGTTCTTAAAGATATGAAAAAAAGAAATTTAAAAATAACAAAATACGGAATTTTGGAAATGTAAAATTAAGTAGTCTTTTTATATGTGTTTTCATAGTTGCAACGCCGGCTAGACTCTAGCTTGCTGGGACAGTAGCCGTAAACGGATTTATTTTATTTATATACATGCAACTCTACCGATTTAGGCCGTAGTTCAACGATTTTTATGTGTTTCTAAAAATCGCCGTGAGATTTACCACTTGGTGTGAGTAAGGTTCGTTAGATGCTGCATTTGATAACTCAAGGTCTTTCGATGAAATCACCCCACTACCTTTTCAGCTTTTTGTAAGTGTCTGTTTCACTGTTTTGGATAATATTATCATACAGTGACAATGATTTTTTTGGCCTAACCGAACCTAAATAAAATGTCAATTTTCATTCGCTGTCCAACCCGAATTAGGATTTTCACTGCCCAAACTAACCGACCTAAATTTCGCAGATGTGGTGTTTATCAGAAGCAATTTCATTTCATAAACATTATGAATTTATTATATATCTGTAAACTGTATGAATGTGGATAATGATTTGTGACACAAAAATTCACTTTCTTTAGCCGCTAAGATTGTCCTATGTGAAGTATGGGGTAGCAGAGTTAAGACTAATTCAATTTTTTGTAATGAATCTGAAAATGGATTCACAAGAGATGTACAAATTCCAAAGGAAGTTTTATCAAAATTAAAATTTTTATCCGTAATTCATGTAGAGGGCTATTAAAATTAATAAAGCAAGATGAAAAAAAATTAATTAATTAATTAAGTTGTTTTGTGGCGTTCGCACCCATCCTTTCGGATATCGTGGCCCGCCCGGAATGCTGAGTCCAAGTCTAACTGGTCTTTCCATCCCACTAAACACCTACCGGCCCTTGTTACAAAAGAATAGCTATACCTTGTTATATATATTATTTTACAAGAATTTATGTTACAATATATAAATACATCTGAGAGAACGATACAATCCTAACGCGAACGCTCCCAATTTGGGAAACAAACTTATTGTCTAGTGATAGCTTGATTACTAACCACGTAGAATCGCGTCGCTAAAGGACTACCTAACCGTAAAAACCTTTGAATTCTTCAGAGGAAGAAAACCAGGGTAATAAACCGGCACAACGGAATGTATCTTGTTCCTAATTAAAAGAATCTATATTACTAGCCGGTCCCGTGGTCGTTTCTCGCTTCGCTCGAAACAGTGTTTCTCGCTGCGCTCGAAACATAGGATTCTGGGTAGTGTGTATATTGAGTTGCTAATTCAAATTCGCTTCGCTCAAAAAGACCACGGGACAGGCTAGTTTTTTTGTTTAGGCTGCGCTCGAAACATAGGATTCTGGGTAATGTGTATATTGAGTTGCTAATTCAAATTCGCTTCGCTCGAAACGACCACGGGACCGGCTAGTTTTTTTTTTGTTTAGGCTGCGCTCGAAACATAGGATTCTGGGTAATGTATATTTTGATTTGCTAATAGTGTTATATGGTATGGTGATCAGTTTTTAGAATATTTGTACCTTTTCTGTGTATTTTTCTATTACACCATATAAAATACATACAAAAGGTATTTCAACCAATCAGAATGCTTCAAACACATATATACACAAAACATATATAAATAATTTCAACCAATCAGAATGCTTCAAACACATACACACATAGAAATTCATCACACATATAAAAATACACACAAAAGATATATAAATAATTTCAACCAATCAAAATGCTTCCAGCGACACACACACACACAGACGCTAGCTTATTATAATATAGATAATAAGCTAGCGTCTGTGTGTGTGTCTGTCGCTGGAAGCATTCTCATTGGTTGAAATTATTTATATATATGTTTTGTGTGTTTTTTTATATGGTGTGATGAGTTTATATGTGTGTATGTGTTTGAAGGATTTTGATTGGTTTAAATTATTATATGTTTTGTATGTATTTTTATATGTGTGATGAGTTCATATATCTGTAGTGTGAGGGTTGCTTGAAGCATTCTGATTGGTTGAAATATCTTTTTTTCATATGGTGTAATAGAAAAATACACAGAAAAGATACAATTATTCTAAAAAGTGACCACCATACCATATAACACTATTAGCAACTCAAAATACACATTACCCAGAATCCTATCTTTCGAGCGTAGACTAAACAAAAAAACTAGCCGGTCCCGTGGTCGTTTTGAGCGAAGCGAATTTGAATTAACAACTCAATATACACACTACCCAGAATCCTATGTTTCGAGCGCAGCGAGAAACACTGTTTCGAGCGAAGCGAGAAACGACCACGGGACCGGCTAGTATGATTATAAAAGGTATATGCTACAAAAATAGAAGCGTTTGAAGGCATGCAATATCTTATATATTATTAATGAATGATATTTGATACATGTTATAGGGTTAAGAAAGATATACATAATTTAGGGCATGCTAGGTTAGGAACAATCTACCCCTGGAATTTGACTCCATCCCTAAATGTCGTCTAGGATATATGATTTTAATATTGGAATGTTTAAACGGTCCTACAAGCGGACTCCTATAGAGGCCAGATTACCGACTATGCCTAACCTAGCTCGTAACATGAAACTGTTTTGGGACTTATACCTTGTGCCAATCCTAAATTTAAGTAGGCGGATCTAGAACTCAGAAAAAAACAGAACTATATCGAAGAACGCAGAATTCCCTATTGCTTGGGGGCTATTGTATATGGGTAGTCATCTAGGATAACTTTTCTCTTTTTTTTTAGCATATACCCCCAAAAACGCTTCAGCCTGGGTTTGCGTGAGCTCCCAAGCTTGGCGTAATTGTGGGCAATGCTGGTGTCCTTAGTTTTTCAATAAACTTTCTATTTAATTTCTCCAACCTTTTCTGGAACCAAGAAAAGGAGGTCCGGCTATGAGCAATATTGAAAGGGTTGCCATAAACAGTCCTAAAAAGTTTATAGACGAGGTCATCTATTTTGTTGGTCCAAGTTGAGGGAAGGCATCCCAAAATGGAGTTTCCATAAGTCAATTTCAGCATTGTTAGGATTTTAATGACCTTGCCTACCACCGTGGAAAAAAATTTCTTGTCCATAATCATGTTGTAGAAAAAATGAATCAATTTTGTTATTTGGGTGATATAATCCGGATTTAGTTAGTGCCATTTATTTTAGAATACGAATCAGGTCAATTCGGTCTCTAAATATATTGGTAAGTTATCTATTGATCAGATTTGAACGCGTTGAATGTATAATAAATCTTTATCTTTTTCGGCATCAAGACAAAAAACGTAAATTTGCTTTATCGTTAGGGTTGCTACAATGCTACATGTCCCCGTTTTTTGGAGTTCTGGTTTTGCCGTCTCTTGACAACGGAATTCTGGAGGATTTATACTAATCCCGTTTTTTCATTCAATAATCTTATATGTCATAAAATAATTGAAGGTGCATTCACGCAATTATTTTTACTTGAAAAATGTTAATCTTTTTATCTTTCCCGTATTTAAATGTAAAAAGAAAAGGAAAAATTTTAAGATAAAAAAGTTTATTTTTAAAAGATAATGAAAGAACCGGATTAACGAGAGTTGACCCCTCTTTCTTAGGCTACTGAGCTGTGTTTGTATTATTGATTATATTTTTAAGGAAATAAATTCTTTTGATGTTTACTTTACGCTCAACAATCAATTCTATTTTTTGGCGCCAAAAATTATCTTCCTGTTATGAGCATTATTTTTATAACTTTTCAACTACTCCCAACTCCAGTGATCTACCTCACCTGCCTGTTCCTCCTTTACAACACACTCTCGATAAATATCTCAAATCTCTTCGACCACTCGTCACTCAAGATGAATACAATGACGCGGAGACAACTGTCAAAGAGTTTGCCAGAACCAACGGCACTGGAGAATTACTGCAATCAGCTTTGATTGATAGATCCAACAAAACAGATAATTGGGTATTTCATTTTATATGAATATGTATATTATTCTTTAAATATATGGCCAATTACAATTCATTGATAGATATCAATTTGAATGTATATCATGTATTTATCTTTTTTACTCGCAATTGTCAGAATCAATATCGCACATAAAGAATTTTTGCAAACAACTTTGATTAATAAAAAGATCAACAATATCAGTAGTTGTATTTTCTAAAAACCTACCAGAAAAAATTATGTAAGCTCTTTTTATTTGAAAAATTCTAGATAAAAAATAAAATTTTAATTCTTTAATTTTATGTTTACCCTTTTAGGCATTGGTTTTCTAAAATTGATCTTCTTTCTGCTTTTTTTCAATGAGTTTTTACATAAATTGAGTAGACGAATTAACGAAATTAAGCTTGCTCCTTTAAGTATATAAAAACTCACTGAAAAAAAAGACGATACATTTTAGAAAATCAATGCCTAAAAGGGTAAACGTAAATAAGGTTTATGCAAACTAACGTCTTATAATGGATTTACTTTATCAACATGATTGGAGTGATAGTATTGTTTTGTTTATTGAATAATTTGATTGGTAGTTTCATTCCTTATGATAAATGTTTAGTTCACGAATCCCATTTTTTGATCTTTAAGAGAAAAATTTGTATAATATACAATTAAACCTGTATTAAGAGACCACACGAGGGAACCATCCAAAGCAGTGGCGTGTCTATCTTATAGAGGTGGAAAATTGGAATAAAAATGTAGCCAACCATTGTTACATTACTATTTAAGTCTAAAATATCTCGATTAAATTTAGTTTTGATGATATATTAATATGTTAATAAAGTGGGACTTAGACGTGCTCATGAGTAAAAATAAGGACAAAATAGTAGACAGTAAAATTTATTCACGAAGAAAAGTTTTAAAATTCATTAACTTTCGACCACTCTGGTCATCATCAGATCCAACCATCAAGAGCACTAGAGAAAATAGTTAGCAAAGGAGAAGATAATAGGCAGAGAACGAACGGTGGAGATTAAGACTGGTTGTGGTGAAGAAGTATATGGATGATTGGTTAAGTTAACCCTTTCGTGACCAGAAAAATCAGACGATATTTATTAAAAAACAGAAGATTCATATACAAAATTATTTGAAAAGTTTATGTATCATATATGTTACACTGGTCACGAAAGGGTTTGCAGAGGAGAGAGGTTTAACCCATTAAGTACCATAGAAATCAGACGATATCTAAAAAAACGCAGACGATTTATATTCAAAGTCAATTGAAAAAAGCAGACGAAGATGAAATTACTTATGTTCCCAAATGGGAGCATTGGGACTTAATGGGTTAATACAGGGGGCCATTAAAGCAGGTATGCCTGTATTTAATTGTATTCTTATACAGTCAGACTTGATTTATCTAACACTCTTGGTTTCACACATATTCTTGTGAGATTAACGAAATTTCTACCAGTGTAATTTATAAAGAATCAATAACTCAAACTAAAATGTTATTTATTAAATGAAGTATACATAGTATTTATGTAATGTGGGAAAAAAATCTTCCGCAAATGATTACTTCAACTTCTTTCCTACACCAAAGAGATGGGAAAAGTAAAGAAACTAGTGGGTCGTCAATGAATCCTCTTAAGCATAAACTAAGATTCATCGACAAACATGGAAAATATGGCATTCCCTTTGTGAGGAAGTACTTCGCACAGTCAATCTTAACAAGGTATTATGAAAAATAAAATTCTAATATTTTATCTGTCAGATTAACAAATTTTACAAGCATGTTTAAAAGAAATTTAAAAGTCGGTGTGGGAATGTGGATGTCGGAATAACGTGCTAGAAAAACATTTAAAAATTAGTTACAGTCACGTGTGTGTCGGTTACCGGCTTTGTGAGATAACCGAGGTCTGATATATTTCATTTATCCAGTCATTTGGTTGGCATTTCATTATATATAATCAGAAACGTAGCCCGCCTTTGTTAGCAAATGAGACTACATAAAATGGAGGGGGAAAAAACTTCTTTTAAATTAATTTGAATATATAGTTTTTTTATAGATATTAAAAAAATTGAACTTTTTTGGTATCACAATTAATTTTCTCAAGGGAGCAGAAGTTTTATGAAGGGCGCCCTTTCTCTCCCTCCTCTATCAAGTATACGCCTCTATATTTAATGAAGGCTTTTATTAAATTTTTTGTTTTTTTCAGCTTTATGATTGGTGGCTTGATAAATACTTATGTGATCGTAATCCGATTGTATGGAATTCTAATCCTGGACTTCTCTTTCCTTCGCTTCGGCACTGTTACCAAGAAGATCAGATAAGGCAAGGCAAAACACACATACCTCTTCATAATTCCATTAATATTTCTCTTTCCTTCTCTCTTGCATATTACTGCAACAAAATTAATTAACATTTATTTCTCAATTTTAATACTGTAATATAGAAAATTTTGCAGGATTTTAATTTGCCGAAATTTTTGAATAGTTTGCGAATATTCCGCGAACCTAATTTCAAGTTTTTTATATAAATTCCTATTAAAAAAATTATCTGCAATGTAACTCTTTGCTAATATAAAATGATATTTATAATTGTAAAATTTATTAAAAAAGATTTTTTGTCCAATGAACACATCACAATTATTACCCGATATTATACTTTCACTGTAAGCTCTCAATCCCGCAATAACTGCGGATAACGACGCTTATTTTAAGTCCAATTACTTTGTTTGTAATTCTAGCACAGCGCTTCTCAAACTGGAGTCCGCGGTCCTATAGGGTATCTTGAAGCAGTTCGATGGGGACCAAGATAAGTGACATTTAAAAGAATAAATGATTTAGTCTTTGAATTGAATGCTATTTTTAATTTTCTCAGGTCTTATTTTACAAATGCAAATGTACACTTGAGCATACAGGCGCTTTTCCAAACTTGAATCAAAATATTTTTCTGTTTGTGTGTCCAATTAAATGCTGACAAGAATAATCTAGCACGAAATGGTTTTACAGTTTTGTTTTTGCAGTTTTGTTTTTTACAATTTTGTTCTTGTGAAATTAAAGTATTTATCAGTTGTGCAGAAGTCGGATAACTCGAACATTTGGTTGTGCTGGGTTTTTCTCCTGTTACTTAAAATATGCCTATGTACATTTTTTAAATCAATTTTTAATAATAATAAAAATTTGGTTTATATATTATAATTTTAATCTAATATTTTATTCAATTTTTTTGTTTAAATTTCTCAATTTATTCATTTTAAAATCATTATTTCTGACGAATGTTTTCATTTTCCCATATTTTATCGCACATTCACAAAATTTGCTGAGATTTTGGAACTTCAGTTCATTCTCAATTCTGTTGTGACGACGATTTTAGCATGTGCCCTAATCTTGTACTCTACATGACTTTATTCTAAATATATTGAAAGCTCACTGATTTGATTTAGGATTTTTAGAGTCAAAGCAGTGCACTATCAATGCTAGCGTTTTATAAACAGTTGCTCCTCTAGTTTTTAATTTGCCTCAAAAATTTCAATAAAACAAAAAATGCTTTATTTTTAACTTCACATTTTATTTTTCTAATCAACTAAAACACTTTATACTGAAACGATTGTTGATTATTCTTTTTTTTTGCATTTTAGAGGGATGTTAAGCACATCGGTTTATTTCTGCGATTGCTGGTTGCCCGCCGAAATTTTTCTTTTATTTGGTACGTTTAGTTGGGTACGGCTTTAGTCAATGCGCGTTGAATGGGAGTAGATAGATTTGTTCTACCCGCACATGCACCTAATGTCCTTTTGTAAATGTATGTGCGCGTGCGATAAAAACTTAATCATCATTTTAGCGGTAATACTAAATTTTTTTGCCCGATAAATTTCGAACTTTGGGATATGTTCAAAAATTGGTCAATAGTTTTTTTATTTTTGTTGCTCTACAGATCAAATCTCAACAGAGCACACACCTGATAATATATATATACTAGCCGGTCCTGTGGTCGTTTCTCGCTTCGCTCGAAACAGTGTTTCTCGCTGCGCTCGAAACATTGGATTCTGGGTAGTGTGTATATTGAGTTGCTAATTCAAATTCGCTTCGCTCGAAACGACAACGGGACCGGCTAGTTTTTTTGTTTAGGCTACGCTCGAAACATAGGATTCTTGTAGTGTGTATTTTGAGTTGCTAATAGTGTTATATGGTATGGTGATCAGTTTTTAGAATATTTGTACCTTTTCTGTGTATTTTTCTATTACACCATATAAAATACATACAAAAGGTATTTCAACCAATCAGAATGCTTCAAGCTACACTCAGACTACAGATATATCAACTCATCACACATATAAATAATTTCAACCAATCAGAATGCTTCAAGCACATACACACATACAAACTCATCACACCATATAAAAATACACACAAAACACATATATAAATAAATTCAACCAATCAGAATGCTTCCAGCGACAGACAGACACACACACAGACGCTAGCTTATTATAATATAGATATATGGATAACGTTGCCAAACGCTATTTTTCATTTGCTCTTAACTTTAATATTCTTGCCTCAATCGACTCCTAAAATTTTTACAGAGTAATTTACATTCCTAACACAAAATCAAAATATCATTAGTCTTAGATAATAATTAGAACATTTTAATAAAATGTATTGAAAAAATCTTACAATTAAATAAAAGTAAGAAATTTTGCCGAAAATAATTAATCATTTAACGTTTTTGGTAAAATATTTTATTACTAATATTTTAGTTATATTATGGTATTATATTAACTCCGTAGCATTATTTGACAGGAAAATCCTTGTTTTTTCATAAATTGGACAATCTCATCATTTGAATAGTTTTTCCAAATTTTCTGTATACGAAATAATTACTAGATTGTTATCAGCAAATACTAGCAATAACTGCCATATTTTTTAATTAATAATAAAGTTACTGACTAACTAACTGAGCTAGTAATTAACAACTATTCTAAGTAAATAGGAATTTAGCTTTTCTTTTTTTTGGCTAATAAATTTATTCAAAAAGAGTTTTGTCCTTCAAGGATTTTGTCCTAATTGAGAGGAATTTTTTCTTCGTTCTATTTTCTCCTGACACGCATTCAGATGCCTTTGTAGCTTTGTCTGGCTCTTAAAACGCATGCTTTTGGGTTTAGAGCAGCGAGCAAAGTTATTCGCGCGGCCTGCAAATTCAAACGTCTCCTCGACATCGGCAAAAAAGAACGCGAAATCGTGAACGCAATTCCGCAATCAATGGCACAATACCACACCATGTTCGCTTCCTATCGCATTCCCGGAGAAATACGAGATGCACTCATCAGCTTGGAGTATGGACAAGTTGCTCTTTCCCACCACGTCATTGTCATGCATAATGGCCACGTAAAAAGCTTGCCTTTATTTCAATCTAATCTGCATCTAAATATGCGTCTTGCGTCACTTCTCACTACATATATGCACTAGCGTAATTTTTTATTTAGAGTAGTGATTCTCAATCTTTTTCCCTTGTGGACTCTTTTCAAACTTAGAATTTTTTGTGGACCCCTTTTTTAAGTGATTTTAGTTATTAATCACTATTTCTTATTTGTTTACTCATTTAATTTTATTTGGTATATATTTTTAACCCTGTTTATATATTAATTAAAATTAATTAAATCAAAAGTGAACATTTTTGAACTGAAAACATTTTGAGTGCAGACAGAGAACATGACTGAATGCTTTAAAATTAAATAATGATATCTTAATTACCCTTCGTATCTAATCTGATTCAAAAAGATATGAAAATGGAAAAACATTCACATGAGCTTTTTGCCATAATATATCGAATTTTTTCAAATTCTGAACTTTTCCTCAACAAATTGTTATATTTACTCTTGGACCCCTTGGCGGTCCGTATGGACCACGTTGAGAACTTACTAACTTTAAATACTACATATGAAAATAAAATTACATTCGTTTTCATGCATTTTGAAAATAAAAAATTTTCGGATATAACGAGTTCCAAGAGCATATAGTTAGGTCTGTCATAATTTTTTCAATCAAACCGGGACAAATTATTATAAGAGGTTTTATACTTCAAATTTAGTTTTATTTAAAAAGATATACACGTTTTTATAATTTTTTTCTTAAATTTCTTCCCAATTGTCATTTTAAACTTTTTGACCTTGTATTCATCCTTTGAAATATTTTTTTTTGAGAAAAGAATTATCACTTTATATTTTGTTGTTGAATTCGACACCATTCAAATCACAATTAAACGGTGAACAAACCAAAAATATTTCTCCAAAGTTATCTTAAAATGAAAAAACTTTTTGTTTAAGCATTGAGAATGTTCTCGAATTAGATGGATTTTGAGAATTCTCTCATTGGCGGCCAACAAAAACAGGAATTATGTGCTCCCATTTGAAGAACCTTCTTGTAGCCAATATGTGCAAATTGACAGAAATCTTTAATTCGGTTATCCCTACCGTGTATATGTAAAAATACTTGTAAATTTTTACAGCTAAACTTTCTACTTTAATAGGAAGAGTATCAAGTGCTGTCTAAAATCTATTATGAACAAAAAGAGTTCCACAACCGATGCCAACAATATTTCTACCTATTTCTTTAATTTTCTGAAAACTGTGTTTTAACCTTTCTCCCTACACCACCAAAATTTGTATTCCAAAGATACGCTTTTTTTTGAAATAAATTGTGCGTTTTTAAAATAGCGTTTTAAAATGTGTTATCTAAAAAGTTTCAGCAGGAACAGAATGAAAATCCAAAGTCTTACTTGTAATCCTTATTCTAAAAATCGAACTACACTATGAACAAACTTACTATCTTCTCTGTTTGAGCCATCTATTGTCATTGAAATAGCTTTAGCTTTTACCCAATCTTTTAAAAATTAAGGGAGCAACTGGTTTGAAATATTTGCTGTATACTTAAATTTAGGCTCATATATATCATTTTTGTCTTCAAGCTTTTTTGAAAATGGATCATTTTCTTGTAATTCAAGATCTAAGGAGACTTTTCGCTTGGGATTTGAGTTTAAATTTCAAAGTATAATTGATTGTTTAGATCCTTAAAAAATTTAAAAATCTTTCCATTTTGTATAAAAGTTTTAAACAAAATTTTATATCCTTCTTTTCACTTTTAAAAAGAACTAGAATCATATAAACCAAAAAAATAAAGGAACTTCTTATAGTTTGTAATTCTTTTAAATAATAACTCAAAAAAATATTTTTATGAGAAAAGCATAAAAATGTGGTAATTTTTGAATGGAAATTTTTATAATAAATCATTTATTTATTGTTTTAAAAATTTTAATTTTCAAATAAAATTTTTTGAAGCGGGATATTTTGATTTTTAAAAGGGACAGCGGCACAAGAATATGGAATCGGGATTGTCTCGGTCAAACCGGGACGTATGGCAAGCCTACATGTTTATATCAAGTTGGTTTTCGTACTTCATTACCAAAAGGTTGTACTACTGTTTTATGGTGCCTGGTCAAAACGGCTAAAAAAATGCCTTCCAAAACGGCCAAAAACCGGTAGAGAACAGATTTTGACCATTTTGATTTTTGACTCTTTTGGTTTTGGCCATTTTTATTTTAGCTGTTTTGGTTTTTGGCCTTTTTGACCAGGAACCGTTGTATGTGCTTCCATACTTTGTTTAAAATTAAAGTAATAAATGTTGCTTGTTATAATACATATCCATCTTTGTGCATGCTTATGAGTGCGCTCTTTGTTTCTATTTCTGAATTTTTCATTGTCTGTCTTATTTTTATTTCTCACACACTTTCTTTTTTGCCAACTAGAATGCATAGCATTTAAACGTGGCATTACAGGGATACCCTATTTTTGCATTAATTTTTCGTTATAAATGTGATTTCCTACTGCAAATAGAAGGCCTATTTTCCTATATTTTCACTTTATATTCTTTTTTGTTTTCTAATATTAGTATGGACATATTGTCACTCAAAAGAAAGGGATAATGAATTACTTGTAATAAATGGAAACTTACGTAGAATATGTATGATAAACTAATCCATCTTAGAACCAACATAAAAACAATTTAGCATTTACGCTATATTTAAGAATGTTTTGTGCGTCGCAAGACGTTATTATGAAAGGGATAACGCTAGTGAAATATTTAATACTCGCATCCATTTTTAGAACTAAATGCCGTTGGGAATATAGAAAAAGCTTTTTTGTTTTGTGGGTCCCTAATTTTCATAATATTAAGAATTTTTTAGTTAAGATATTGCAAAATATCTAATCATGAAGAAAACCAGTTAGCCTATAGAATCCAAAAATCTACAAAGCAAAGTTCTTGTAGAAAAAGGGAACATTTTTTAGTGATTCAGGATCCAAAAAACTCAGTCAAATGCTCTTTTAAAAGATGTTTCAATTGTAAAAGTATAAACTAGGGATGTATCGATTTATCGATATCGGCAAAAAATATCAATTCTTTAATTTAATCAAAATTGAAATTAATGAACTGATTTATAAATGCATTTATTTATGTTTTATATGTAGCGTATATGATGATTTACTTAAAAATATAAACTTTGGGCATTTTTTCGTAGGACAGTTGGCCAATAAGAAAAATGACTCGGGCACATATCTCGTTATCAAATAGATCACATAATCTCAAGAGATTGGGCGCTGAAATAAACACCTTATGCCTAACTTTATAGCAGTATTAATTAACGTAAATCTTTGTATTTGGTATTTATGCTGGCAAGAAATCATTAAAAAATATTCACGTGGTTTCAATGATTTTGCTCTTAAAGACTCAAGCATCATTTTGAAAAAAATAATCAGTGATTTAATAACCACCTGCATTATACTATTGTCTATCTATAATGACGTGTTTTAATTCTTCCCAAGTAATCCCCATATATCTTATTCGACCTTCTCTAAGCGACGACTCTTTAACGGATTACTTTGGATGATTCCCATTTATTGGTCTATTAGTACAGCTTTGGCTTGATATATAAAATTGTAGGGTAAATTTTAAATTATAGAAATCTTTTTTTAGCTGTTCTTATTGAATCCGATGGGAAAAGATCATCGATTGTTGAGTGAAGATCAAATCTACAAGCAACTAGAAAATATTGTGGAATCTTCGAAAAATGCTTGCCAATTTCCAATCTCCATTTTGACTTCTGAAAATAGAAAAACATGGGCTCAATACTACAACAAACTTCTAAAAAGTATGCTATTATATTTCTTTGAAAAATTTAGCTTGGCCTTTCTTTTGAAAAGACGATTTTTAAGAACTATGTGTACAGATATTTTTCGTTGGTTGAATTCGCTAGTTATTTATATATAAATAATTATGGTTAAATATGTGTTTGTTATCTAGTTGATGTTAGTTAGCTGGTTTATTAGTCAGCTTCTTCAGAAAAAATACTACTTATTAGAAAATATATTTTTTGGTTCTTTTCTTCTTTAGGCGAGTGCAATTATGTAAACTTAAATTACATCATTCACAGTTTGTTTATGGTTTGTCTGGACAATAGTGTCCCGTCTCCCCCTCCCGCCCAATCCATAAATGAGAAAACGCGACTCGCTAACAATATTCTCCATGGCTGTGGATCTTGCAACAATTCTCGTAATCGATGGTACGACAAGACTTTACAGGTAATGTATATTTAATTCTTAAACTCTACGCATCTGTGTTCATTTGACCTCAGCTGTAGCGATAATCCCATTGTTAGGATTCTTGCGGACCACTAAATCCAAAAATAAACATTTTTGTGGTGCAGCAGACCTAGTTAGTGAGCTACTTTTAGGAGCTATAATGGGTTTGTAGAAACTGCAATATTAACTTAAATATTAATAAACAATTAATATTAAATAATTGAATAAAAGAGTAAAAGGTAGGGGAATTTAGGTTATAAAGATGAAAGAAGAAATAAAGCTATACTTATCCGAAAAAATCTCAATTAGGTCTTGCATTAATTTTACAATACCCAAATCCAACTTAGAAGAGCAAACTAAGTTCAAATTTTTTTTTCACAAATATAGAATATTTTATCTAATAATCTCATAAAAGATTTTTTACAATTTACTTTGAAATTGAATACATTTTTTATCAATTGATTTTTCAATAAAAAGAAACATATTTTCTTATTTTTTTTCCTTAAGAATGATAGATCATTATTTTTTTATGTAAAATTTCTACTCTAAAATGTTTTTTTTATTTTTAAGTTCGTTTTTTCCTTAAAAAGTCAAAAAATTTTAATAATTTGGGTCAATTTTTAAGCGCTCTGTTTTCCCCAAAAATGACTACTCTTACATCCTTGCTTAAATAAAAGATGAAATGTGGTATGATGCATATATGCTTCTTTCTTCTCACCTTTCAAAAATAGATCTATATATTTTTATTTAAATTTATAAAATTCCATACTCTTTGATGCCTGTTTGTACTCAAGTAATAAAAAATATTAATCATTTTTTTGTTATCTTGTAATGTTATAAAAACTGTTTTTCATAGGTTGCTCTAATTTCACCAAAATTCATTTTTACATCCATGCATTTAACATACCCTTTTTACAACTTAATCTTATTTTTATTTTTAGTTCATCATTGGAAGTCGTGGAGATGTTGGTATCAATTATGAGCACTCAACTGCTGAAGGTCCTCCATACGTTTCCTTGATGGACTATATCATTGACCAATGGTACACATCAATTTACGCATGAAATAATCGTGTATTTGGTTACGCACTCTATGGCGGCTATCTTTTATATCTCAAATTTTTGAAAAAGTGGCAATTTTTTTCTATATTTTATGAAGTCAAACTTTATCTCAAAGCTCAAGAACTCCTGGTGTCCAATTTTTTCTAAAGCAAACTTATTTTTTAGTTTAAATCCACAAAATATATTTCATATATAGTGAGTGAGACGAATTAATACTAGATACAACCAATCCTCTTTCAACGATTAACAAGTATCAAGCTTTCTCTTATGTAAAATATCCACAAAATAGTAAACAAAGAGTCGTAACGAAATCTTTTAAACGTAATTCTGTTCTCTATGCTCGCATTTTGTTAGTGATTTTGTATTTTTTAATTTTATATATAGAGCATTTTTTTTATCTAGTGTTCATCTAAGTTGAAAGTTCGCCTAAATCTAAGTAACTCTCTCTATATTATTAGCAATTTCTTTTGTAATTCATTTTCAATAATACAACGCTATACAGATTTTTGATAACTTATATTTCAATTTCTTCTTTTAGAAGTGAGTTTAATTCTTTTAAACCCTATTTCAATTTTAATTGTTTACTTGCTTTTTCATTGCAATTTTTATATTTGAGGCAGGCGGATTTATTTTTGGGACAGTGGTGTCACATTGGTCCTAAAACAGTTAATAAATTTTTCCTACTATAAATTACAATAAATAATTTAATTGACTTTTAAAAATTTGGATGAAATGAAGAAATTTAGCCAAAATTTTTAAATGTAAAATTATTTAGGGTTTTTTTTTATTTAATAGTTTATACCTGATTTAAAATGGCGTGGACTTTTAACTACCTGAATTTAAAAAGAGATAATTCATTTACTTTTCTCTCTAGAGAAGTATCGACTGAAAATTTCTACACCCAAGGATACGGATGGCATGTGAGTATACTTATGCTAGCAGATGTAAATTTTATACCTCTTTACTTGTTAGATATTATTAAATAAAAAAATTTTGAACTTACTGTTTTTAACACTGAGTTTATTTTTGATATATTTAACAACTTTGCTCAAAAGGAAAAAAGTTTACATCAAGATAACAGAAGGATTAACTGTGAAAATGGAATGCTTGTTATAAATATGCATTAGCTTGCGTTTTTTCTATGTATAATTCTTGAAGCCTTCTTACATTGAAAATGGCACCAGTTGTTCCTTTCCTTTTAGTAAATCCAAATTGCATTTACTAGTACTCTTAATCTTTATTTCAAAATTTTAAGTCCAAAAAAGCTTAATCGCTCTATATGAATTGCAATCCACAACATCTTTTTACCTTAGTATATAGGAATGATTTCACTTAATAACCACTCACCTGGTAACTTATGAGTTTGTAAAGATTCATTACAGACTTTTTCAATCATTTACATTTACTGAGATTTATCGACAAAAGAAATATTTTTAATTGGAAAATAAATAGGGGTGTATGATGACTCCTTTTTTTGTTCGCTTACCATCTATTGATTTCAAAAATTCCCAAATCTTTAATTTAAAGAAAGTCTGAAATGTAAAAAAAATATGCTACTAATAATTGATCAAACAGTATATTTTCTCTAAAATAATAATCCAAAAAAACCATTTTAGATATTTGATTCGCATATCTTATTTTTCATTGCATGATATGATTGCAAGGAAAACATTTTTTAACTTAAGATGCCTTGATTATAAAAGGATATCCGATGCATGTATAAACTTGAGTTGATAAAAAATTTCACCTTTGAATGATGATTGCGAGTTGTTAATTCGAAGCTCGGAAAATTTTTATGTTACTATATTTTTCCTCTTTTAATTCGTCAGCATTGAAATGATGGAAATTAATTTGAATTTATTTATGAGCAAACATACACTACATCTTTCTCAAGGTCTAGAATTATTAACATTCAGACCATTTAATTTATGACTTTTTAAATTAAATAAAATCTTTCCAATTTATCATAATTTAACCCCAAATTTTAACATATAATTTCTATGAACCTTTTTTACCGGCTAAATATCTGATGAAGCATCGCAAACATGTGAAATTGATTCAAAAAAATTCAAAATAATTTTGAATAATTCTTTTTTAGCTTGCTAGTAACCCTCGCATGGTCGAACAATTTTATTACCTTAGCTGGTCGTGAGTGACTTCGAAGGCCATTTTTTATTTTTCTTCATTAAAATTTGAAAAAATAGCCTCCTTTGGTTTTAAAACATGTTGAATAATTGAAATTTTAAGAGAAAAATGTCAAAAATTTGATATATTCTTATTTTGAAACAATTAGTATTAACGCCATCTATTTATCTATGAAAATAACTTATTACAATTTTTTCAAATTTAAATAGAATATTTGATCATTAAGTTTGTCATAAACAAACTTTATTAAAAAAATTTTAATACATTTATTCATATATTTTTTTCGCATTATAAATTTCACTTTTCTTGTATTCTTCCACTTTTTGTTTACACGTATTTTTATGTTTTATTTTATATAACGTAAATAATAATAGAAAAAATAAAAATAATAATGGTACGGTAGGGTGTTTTCATCGAAAAGGCACAATTGCGCCGCTTGTATCGAACTATGAGGAAAGTAAGCTTGATGTAGGATCGAACCCAAGACCTTAAGTTATCGAATCCAGCATCTAACCAACCATACTCACGCTAAAATAATAAGAAGAAGAAACACATGAGCTGCTCACTTTCATGTCTTTTATTTACGCTTCGGATAAAGCAATCCTGTAGATTATTTAAAAAATGGTGTGTATTCGATAAGTTTTGTATTTTTTTACCTTACAATGTGTTGTTAACAAGTCGGATAATATAAGGTCCGACTCTGACCCCTAAATTTTTGAATGCTGACTCTGACTTCGACTCCCACTCCGTTTATGATACCTCCTCTAACTCCAACTCCTTAACACTTTAGTTTAACACTTATACACACAGATATATGAAGAATATTCAAAGAAAATCAGTTATATGACAATTACTGCTCTTTTATTTTGGAGTTAAAAACTGAAAACCATAAAAATTAAACGTTTAACGTTGCAAGTTGAAAATCGAAATAGCTGAAGTTTTCACGAAAAAATGAATGCCAAAACAATTCAAGAAATATAAGATTGAATTAAATGACGAACTTGTGTGAGAGATAAAATGTATGCTCAACACTTGGTGAAGGATTTTTCATTACATCATCAACACTTGGTAAAGGATTTTTCATGACATCTACATTTGGTAAGAAAACTTAGCATCATTCATGCCATTGCTAGCAACTAACAAGTTTTTGTTATTGTGCTTCGAATTTTCGTAGTCCGACTCCTTGTTTTCAAAAATAAAAATCCGACTCCGACTCATACTTTGAGGTAAAATCGCCGACTCTCTACGACTCCGACTTCGCAGCCCTGGTTGTTAACAGCAAAATTATTTAACTACTTATTAATCTATATTTTATGTATAGACAAGGTTAAAGGTGGTTAACTTAGGTTAGGGCAACTGACATTGAGCTATCAGTATTTTGGTAAAGGCAGTATTCGAGCCTAAAATGATGGGATTCGAAGACCTACACTCTAACCAATCGCCACGCGCCCAAAAATAAATAGAAATAATCGTAAAAAAAAATATCACAGAAATATACACTTTATTGAGTAATTTTCCAATATTTTTGAAACATTTTTGCATAAAAGAACTTTATGCTCATCACAACAGTTTTCTTTGCATCTGAAGCATCTTTGAAAAATTCTTTTTTTGTTGTCTTTGCAAATTTGGCAGGGTTCTCTTTATTTATTTGGTGTTTCCAAGTGGGTACTTTCATTGCAGATTCCATATGATTTCAGTATTAGACGAACTTCATTAGGGATTCTTGTATTTTGAACATAAATTTTCATTGAGTTTTAAGCCAACAAAAAACACAATTGAGAAAGAATTACTTTTCTTCCACTTGATTTTTTCAAAAAGTTGATAGACGTAGCTGTTGATGAGCACTCTGTTTGTAAATTATGTGCTATTATAATATAAGTATTCAAAGCAGCAATATCTAAATAGTTAGACCAAACGACCATTGGCCATCGCCTAGATGTCCTATATGTAGTATAATATTTAACCATTTGATTACCTTTGTCTACCTCTGATTTTACACTATTATAAATATATATAGATTCTGGTAATCTTTTGGGCCCGACTAGCTCCATTTCTCTGTAATGCTGACTACTCATCATCAGGAGCGCTTTAAAATTTTTCATAGAATGTTTTCTAGGTATATACGCAACCAATGATGAACTAGTTGAGTATATAGTTCTAGACTCGCATTCTTGAAGATTTACATTAGCAAATGTTTTTTTTGAAAATAAAAGGCACACACCTCCTATTATAATTGACTGGACCTAAAATAGAAAAGTTGCAGCTTTTCGCCCAATCACACAATTCATAGTCCATAAAAAATCTATCAACACAAATACCTGTATCTTGAGGTAGTTCGATTTTCTCTGCTAACCTCTTGACTATTTGGGTTCCACTGAAATAATTTTTATCCGCTAATTTGCTGACATATATTTCGGGAGCCAGATAATAAAAAGTTCAAGAATTGATGTGATACAATTTGATACCCCATTTATGGGGGCTTGCTAGGTTCATATATCTTTATCGGACACCCCCCTCTAAACTTAACCAGTTGCTCATCAACAGTTACAAAGTACTGTTTTCCAATACGTAAAAAATTACTTTCAGTATTTTTAAAAAATATTAAAATTACTTATGGAAGACATTGTAGAAGTGGTCATTCAATAAGCAAACTGCCATTATTTTATCGACATTTTGATTTCTTTTTTGTGGAACACCAAACCTCAAAAATCTGATAATAAGCTTAAGATCATTTTTACTCATAACCGCTTTCATAAAGTGTGCTCGTTGACTCCTGTATAGGCTGCCAAATGGGATTGTTTGATCACCCTCAATTCCAAGCATATAAAAGAATAAAAATATAGCCAAGAATTTTTTCCACGTTAAAGTCATTATGGAATGATTTTACTTCATTCGGAACATTTTCGGTATTTTTCATGTATTCTTCCGAGTTTTTTTTTTTGTAAAAACAAAAACTTGACGAATAAATTCTTGAGGTAAAAATAACTTCCAGATAAATAAAGGATTTGTAACATGCTTTGCAGCGCCTTTGGCACCATCAGAAAGACTTGAAATATATTTCTTGGCCTTCCACTTCTTGTTGGGCATCAAAAGTATACAACGTAGAGTCAGGTGCAGTAATATCAATATCATTTATGTCACTTGGATCATGATTACTTGAAGATGAAGAAGTTAGATCGGCTGAAAAAGAAAATGAAGACACTTCATCTGTACTTTCTTCAAAATTAGAACTTTCCATCTTGTAAGAAAAGGAGGAAACTTTTCGAGCAATAGCGTAAAAGAAGAGATATGAAATACTCTATAGTTATAAAAGGTATTATGTGAATGCCTCACCTTTATACATGGCACATCTATGATACAATATGTATCTGAGTACATGCGTCATAGCGATAAAGTATATCCTACACAAAAATTTTTCCATTCTAAAGAGATCGAAAGAATGATATGATTTTCCTATTTTCGCTTCATCTCATGGCGATGCAGATAAAGAACAATGTAAAAATAAAAGAACGCTCTCTTGTTAGAAAAATAAACTGATTATTTTATACTCGCAAGATATAAATATATGTAGAAATGTAATGGCCTCTCAGGCCTTATACGACCATGCAAGGGAGAAAAATCATTACAAAATTTGGCATGTTTACTTATTATTTGTTTTTTTATATTCAACATACTTTTTTTTGTTTATTCGGAGTTGTTTTATACTAATGATTTGAGATTTTCAAGACCTTCTTTTTCAGTCATTTCAAGGTTTGTCCATAAAATTTATGAAGTAAAAAATGTAATGGCTTCTAAGGCCCTATACGACTATGCGAGGGTCATTATATAGTTATATTAGTAAATAGTATTTGTTTTTAACCTAACGAACGGCATTCTTTTATTGTGCGTATTTAGTATATAAAAATGGCCTGTCTATGAATTCAAAATATTCCTTCAATTAAAAGAATAGTAAACTATAATAACATTTTTTATAAAATTTGTCGTATAGAATTTCATTTTTTAAAAAGCGAAAAAGATGATTCTAAAGATTTTGGATCAAAAATATTTGACGACCCGACTCCACTCAACTTTGAACTTCCTGATGCGAAAGAGTTTGAGTGTGGGATTGAAAGAGCTTCCATTTTTATGGACACGTAAACATTTTTTACTATAATTAGGGTGAACTTCTTCGCAACTGGATGCATGTGTCTCCATCCGTTTGTGAACAATGCATGTACCTCACGCACCATACACTAAAACATGTAGGTATCTAATTGAAAATATTATATTTCCCAACTCTGAATATTTCCAAAAGTTTTTTTCCTAAAATGGAAACAAGCTTCCAAGCAAACTTTAAATCAATAATAAACAACAATAATCGGAGAACCCTAGTTTTCTTTGGCAGCCAAAGCATGATTTCGTCGAAAACTAAAAAATTTAATAGTTATTTAAACGAAATGCCTAAGTCGACTAGAACATTGTTAACAAATATTTCGAGGGTAGCGCTCTTCGCCTGCGTCAAAATGCATAAATGAGTTAGATAAAATTGGGTGGGCTTTGGGAGTAAATAAAATAAGAAAGAGTATTAGAATAAAAGGAAAATATGCAATGAAATAATTAGAGTGAAAAAGAAATCTATTCCATCCATCCATTTATTATTAGAAGGTCATTTTCTCCTTTTCAAGTAGTGACCTTCCTTATGGCTTTGGTTCCATTTTTTTATTATTTTTTCCATGTTATCCTTTGCATCAATTGATTTCAAGTGCCAATATTTTCTTTTTCAACTTGGACCTCTCTTGTCTTTGGTCTACCCCTTTTTCCTGGTACTTGCGGTTTACTTTTTTGATTCAATCCATTTCTTCATCTATTCTCTCTACATGGCCAAGCCAATTCATTCTACTTTCTCTCATTATATTTTTAATATCTTTTTGATATTACTTTTTGAAAAAAAAACTTTTTGATATTACTTAACATTATTCGTACCATTTTTCCTTTGATATTTATCATTTTATTTTCATCACATTATTTTAATTTTTCTTTGATTTACTTCAAAGCCTTTTTCACTGAGTTTACTTACCCATAAATTGATCTTTTTAACAAATTCTTCTTTAGAGTGTCAACATAAAACTAAGTCATCTGCATATAATAACTCATAAGTTAACCCTTTGAATGTTTTTGTCATATTTCCAAAACTGTATTGAACAATAAAGGACCCAAAGTTGATCCTGATTGACTCCAACACTTAATTTAACCAATCTCTGTAGTTTTTACCTGTCTTTATTCTTGTCTTCATTTCTAATAAGGCTGACCATTACTGTTATAAGTATACCCTCTTCAACACCAGGCGTACTCAATGTCCATTAATAATATCTTTATGAATTTTATCAAAAGCTTTCTTTATGTCAATAAAAGGCGTCCATAAATCTTTATTTTTTTCTATTATGACCCTTAAGCCTTCTTACATTGAAAATAGCATCAGTTGTCCTTTCCCTTTAGTAAATCCAACTTGCATTTAATATATTATACTCTTTCTTCTAATCTTTATTTCAAAATTCTTTCCAATATTTTAAGTCAAAAAAGCTTAACCGCTCTATATGAATTGCAATCCACAATATCTTTTTTACCTTTGTATATAGGTATGATTTTAACCACTCGCCTGGTAACTTATGAGTTTGTAAAGATACATTACAGACTTTGTCAATCACATTAATTCTTATTTCTTCTGACACTAATATGAAATCCACCACCATACCACTTGGACCAAAAGTTTTTCATCTCCCAAAGCTTCCCTTATTTAATTTTCACTCATTTTATTTGTAGGGACTTCTATGATTATGCATCTTTATATACCAGTGTTAAAATCCCTCACCACTCTTAATTTTCATACTTTCTAATTTTTCACCATTTAATACAAATTCAACACTCATAATCTTCACTCACTCTGATTGTTTGAAGTCTAAGTCTATGCATGTCTAAAATTTTATGGAGCAAGCTATTTTCAATCAAAAAACTTGCGCTTGCTTTAACATCTTTACACCCTTTCCAGAAAAACCTATAGTTATACGCTTTCTTTCCAACATGTTTCTTGCAAAAATATCCATTTCATTAGTTCATATGATTCTATCAATCTATCCTTTATCGTTACCCCATCCACGTTCTAATACAGAAAAAGTCACTTGCAGTGCTTGTACACCCTTCATAAAGAAATCAGTCATCTGTGACAAGTTGCATCGAGTTTCAACTTATTCTTTCCTAGGTATGCCATAGAGAATGTAAGCGTATCAATTAAACAATCTAACGCATTATTTTCCCCAGTGCAGTTGGTGTCAGAAGAGTTTTTGAATGGATGCCATAAAATGGTTCAAAAATATGCTAGTGTTTATATATAGTAAAAATAAAGTGATGAATAATTGTAATGTTGATTACATTCAAAGTAAGCTTGCTTGACTCAAAAGATCGGTAAATTGTAAAAATAAGGCGTTGCCGATTCGTTTGTACATCACTACTTATTGCTTATTATACTACGTAGCTAACTATATTTAATCGCCGTTTTACGATATTTTTGTTTTGCGTTATCGTTTATTTTCACCACCAACATATCTACAGAATTGTTGATCAAATTGACCTGCAAGTTCACCAATTCAAAGATTTTGGCAAAGAAGTCATCAAATGCCTAAATGTCAGTCCGGATGCATTTATTCAAATCGCTCTACAATCCGCTTACTACAGGTTATAATCTTATTCCACATTTCATTCCACCTTCCAAACATAATGCCAATTTGTTTGAATTGAATCCAATGGTATTGGATTCAAGCGCTTCGCCCTGTTTGTTTAGTACCCGGACATTTGGCCGAACAAAAATTCCACCAAACTGACATTGCCGAATGGACATTTGGGGATGGGTGTTTAACCGAAAATGTAAATACAATTGGGCATTTTTCAAGACTTCTACGACCAATAAAATAAAATTATTCTAATGTTAAAACACCAAAACTCAATAAAATACAGTAAAACAAAAGGGATGCTCACACAAACATTCATATTTCTCAGTGATTGAGATAAACTTTTTGACTAAAAAATTATTGCTGAAAATAAATTGATAAAACAAGGAACTTAATAAACTAAAGTAAGACATATCTTTTTAAATATTGTGAACAATTGCCCTTAGAAAATCTATTTTAAAAAACTCTTTTGCAAAAAAAAGCAACGTCTACAAAAATTGTCAAATTGTATGTATATTTTGGGTGAATTGTCAATTCGGCTAAATGTCCTTTCGACTAAATGTTCTCTCTTCCCAACCAAATATCCATTCGGCTAAATGCCACTCGGCCAAGTGTTCGATCACATTATATTTGTTATCTTACTCGAAAAGATAAATATGACCAAAGAACTTTTAAAAAGTTTTTTACATTTTAGGGTTCATATAAAGATATTTTAAATTTGGGGAAATGTTTCTTTCTATAAAAGAAAATAGAAAAGTGAAATAAATTGTTTACTAAACGAAATAGAATGCATATACTTAGATTGATTAATTTGCGATTCCGTCTCTACTTATTTATAATTTTTCGCCTCCCCCACTCCACCTATTTGTGATTTTGCGACTGCGGCTCTTGTCCAAGTTAGGTCAGCATGACAATAATTTTCCGTCTCCTTGTTCGATTTGCTTCTACCTACACGTGCTAGCAAGGGTTTTAACTCTTATGAATTTTAAAACAAGAAATAGAGACAGATTGCGTACTGTAGATGGCATGAGACATGATCCATCATACATAGCGCATTAATTTTAAAGCTTGCTGCTCAGGTACAACTTCAGATATCGCACTAATTCAGCTAAATACCTATTCAATCCCCCTAAAAATTTTAAAGTTATATGTTTCTATCCTTTTTCTTCATGGAAAATAAAATTATTAAACATGTTGCTCATAAGACGGGGTCCGGGGCTTTTTAGCATCTCGGCAAAGTGTCGCACGTGCATAAATGTTGGGAAACACTGATTTATAACTAATGTTAAAAGTATGATAACATGTACCATATTTCAAGGTAGTTTGTGAATGCCGATTTTAGTTTGTCATTGAAAGATGTCCTCAATCTTACACGCGTATGTTTTATGTTGCAACGCAAAATTTTTGGTCTATTTTCTTCAACATAGTTTATTAAAATGTTTTATTGGTTTCTATTAGTTTGGTATCTTTCTTACACTTTCTCACAAAGATTTTTAAATTATTTTATATAACCTTATTATCTAAGCCAACATAGCATTCAAAAACTAAGTTAATCCACGGTCTTTTTTAGGTAAATAAAAATCTGGAATTTCTGTTGTTAAAAAATGATATAAACATATTTCAGACTTCACAAAGAATGCACAGCGACATATGAAACAGCTTCTACCAGGAGATTTCATTTGGGACGAACGGAGACGATTCGTAGTTGTACGCAGGAAGCATCGGAATTTATGAAAATATTGGACGCTGATGAAAGCATAGTGAATATTTCTCACAAGAAAGAACTCCTCAAAAAAGCTCTTGAAGAGCATAGCAAAGTCACTAAAGATGTAAGACACATTTTTATTATTAAAAACGCTATTATCTAAACTCACTTTTATCGACATCTAGGCGTTGAATTTTAAAACGGCAAATTTTTACAAGCACCACTTAGATTACGAACTCTGAATTTACGTTTTCTACAAGTTTATTACAATGTTGATATCAATGAATGTGTATTTCATTTGTGATATTTGGTATCATTTTCGAACTTTTAGATGTATATTAACAGAGCTTTTTAGTGCAATTTCAAAACCAAGATCACAAAACCCATAGCAGTGCAACTAGTTTTTATTTGCCGCAAAAAATTTTAATAAAATAAAAATACCAATTTTTGACATCTAAACACATGAGTAAAGAGGAATAAAATTTTTTGTGCTATAATATTTAATCTGATAAAATATCTATACTGAAACGATCTTAGGTTTGGGCGTGATTTCTCACACTCGAATGTAGCTCGCATATTAAAATTGGGAGTATTGGGGAAGAGCTATTTTTGAGGCTTGGGGTGGTTAGCAGAAAATTTTTGTTATGTGCAAGTTTACACAATGCTAGGCCGGTGTGGACAGATTTTTTCTTTCGCTAGGTGCGAAATTGGTGTTTGTGTTGGCCTCTATGTGTGTGTCACATTAACGGTGTTTGATATAATCAAATATTTTTTGATATGAAACATTTCCGAAATTGAATTTATTCCGGTTATGTTTTAAATAAAGTTTTAATTCTTGTGAATCTCGCAGTGCACTCTTAAATTCAGTCAAAATTTAAAAATGTTATTTTTTTATACTTTAATCATACGTGTCTAATTTGTTATCAATCCTTTAAGTTTTAAAAAATTTTTGTGATTTTCCTTGTCTCCTTCCTCAAAGAAAAACAGAATGTTAGTGGTGTTTCTAATTTTATTTTAAAATTTTGAGTAAAATCAAGAACATATCGATTTGGTTCCCTTCATCATAGTTTTTGATATATAAACATCATTGTATTTGGGTCGAACTGTTGTCTTTGCAAATTCTACCCTTTCTACTTTCTTTGAAATCTTTTTTGGTGTAAAATTACGAACCCGTTGAAAAAGTTAAATCTCTTCAAAGAAGGGAAATGTGTTGTACTTTCAAAAGGATATGTTAACGATTTGTTCGCAATTTCTGTGCGGAAACGGATAATTTTTGACTACACATATTGTTCCTTCCAAATAGACAGTTAAGACGAGCTTGCTATTTACAAAAATGGCCTCTAAGTTTTTCTTAAATTCAAAAAGTAATTTTTAAAGTTTGGAAAAATATTTGATTGCTATCAAAAACACCTGGAGTTTTTTAAATGAAGATACTCATTTAAAATGTTTTTCATACTCCATTAATTAATCAACACGCTGATCGTGACCGCATGATTATCATTCATCGAATAAGGAAATTTTATATGAATGAAGATTGCTATTTTATTTCGTTCACATTAGGCTCAGCGTGGACAAGGAGTAGATAGACACATGTTTGGCCTTATGAAAATGGCCATCACAATGGGCTTGGATGTTCCCGACATTTTCATGGACTATGCTTTCCGCTGCAGTACACATTTCAAACTCGCATCCAATCAGGTTTGCCTTTACCTCTCATTGGTAGTTCTTGTTTTTTTCGAAGCCTCATTTTCGTTAACAGGTTCCGAGTCAGCATGACGCAATTATGTTCCATGGTCCTTATACTCCCGATGGCTACGGCTTCAACTACAATCCGCAAAAGAATACAATTAAATATGGTCTATCATCACTTGGAGAATTTCCCGAAACAGATAGTGGAAAGATGGCTCATATGATTGACCAATCACTTTGCGACATATTAAAATTGCTCTAACATAATTGGTTTTCTTTTTTGCGTGCGCGCACATATATTCAGTCAATAAGAAGAGACACCAATTGGTTCTTCTTGAGTTTTATTAGCTTTCTTGACACCATTTCAGCCAATCAGTTCTCTTGCTTATGTCCTTTATTTTTTTGCTTCAATTTGATAAAAAAAATATCTTTGGTAAATTTAATATATTCTCTTTTTTACTTACTTTAAATTTTGTTGAATAAATAATATTTTATTTTTTCTCTTATTCCTCTAAACTTTATTATAATTAATTAATTAAATCATGTGTTACCCCTAAAATACTGATGAAATTACTTTTTGTGTGTTTATTTTTTCAATTATTCACCTTCATATAATTTGTGCGCGTTTTGCAAGGCTTCTTCATGTTGATATAAGATTTTCATAATGTCAACAAAGTGGTTATGAATATCGAGATAGGATTCTTTCAATAATAATGTTTTTGCCAGAGTTCACTTTTTAATGCATCAATTTCAAAGTTTAAATGTTCTAAAACATTTGCATAATTTAGTTACAAAAAGTTTCTATTTTCTGACCACAATATGGAAGTAGTAGAAACATTTGTTTGAGACATTTTATTAAAAAATTTTTTTAATAAAATAAAAATAAAAAAAAGTTTTGTTATAATTAAAAGTTAAAATAACCGGGCTTCCAATTCATTTATACAACTTTCAATCATTTCTTGATATAACGTTTGATATGAAACTTTTTCTGATTCATTCAAACCAATGAATTTGAGCAAATGCTCAAAAAAAAATTTAATTATAAAACTGAAACTTATTAGCATGCGGCTAATAAACCCTTCCAAATATGCACAGTGCACACTGCTTGATTTAAGGCTAATAAATTAGATTACAAAAAGTCCCTTTTCACTAGTAATATAAATATCTTACTTTTCTGGACTTTTTTTGTAATTATTGGAGCCAATCATAGTTAAACCAAAAAAGACCAGAAATATGTTTTTCTGAAGATTCGATACCAAAACTTCAACATACAAAACTTTTTTTAGGTCAATAAAGTCAAAAAAAAGTCTAAAATTTATGAAAATCAAAATATAGTTCAAAAAGAGAAAAAATGTGCCACGGCACACTAGTGTGCCGCGAAATGATTACTGGTGTGCCGTGAAGAGATAATAGGTGAAAGTTACGAAGGTAAAGGTCTATAAGAAAGTTGCCGGGAGCGGGATTCGAACCCAAGACTTTGAATTTCGAAATCACACGCTCTACCCAACCTACTCACGCCCCCAAGAAGTTATGAAAGCTTTTATTACAAGTTGTTATAGGTGGAACACAGCTTTCATATCGTAATAACCGGAGTTGTTTGTATTGATAAATTCTAACTCACACATTATTACTTACGTGATATTAATGCCTAAATATCAAAAATTAGATTGAATGATATATCGTTTGTTTAAATTTTTGGATATTTCGAATTTTTTGATAATAATAAACATTGGTGAGCGGTGTTATGCTTGGTAATATAAATTTTATTTTATTTATATATCTCGATTACAATATTAACAGGTTCATTATAAATATTTTTTATTAATATTTAAGTGTTCCAAATTGAGGTTTTAATAGGAAAAATTTAATAAAAATCATGTTTGTTTTATTTTTTTAAGTTTAGATTTAATTCATTCTTAATTATGGACAAGTTTCTAAAAAGAAAAGGCTATGGGGACAAGAATAATTCTACTTCATTTAAAAAACCAGGTTGTATAATGATGATTACTTGAAATTTGGATTTCATTGGACTGGAGATACACAGATTCCTTCACCGCTGTGTGTTGTGTACGGCCAAACGGTGTTGAATGAATCAATGGTTCCAAGTGAGATTGAAAGACACCTTACTAATAATCATCGTAGCCTTCAAGCTAAAAATGTTGATTATTTCAAACGCTTGTTAGAATTAAATGCAACGCAAAGTCAACCATTTAAGAAAAAAATAACTGTATCGGAAAAAGCTCACTTAGCTTCATATGAGGTGGCAGAAATTATTGCTCTTAAATCGAAGTCTCATGTTCTTGCAGAATCAGTAATCCTTCCAGCGTGCAAAAAGATGGTGAAAATTATGCTTGGCGATAAGGCCGAACAAGAAATTAGCAAGATTCCTCTTTCAAACAATACAATTCAGAAAAGAATTCTTGACTTGTCTGATGAGATATTGAAGAAAATGTAACATCCAAATTTCAAAATAGTCTGTTTGCTCTTCAAATCGATGAATCCACTGATATCAGTAATCACGCAGAGTTAATTGCATTTATACGTGTCAATGATGAAGATGCCATAATTAATCAATTTCTATGCTGCAAACAGTTAGGGCTCGAAAAATATGGCTTACCTTGGGATTCATGCTTGGGAATATGTACCGATTGAGCTCCATCAATGCTTGGTTCTGTTAAAGGTTTTGCAACTTTAGTGGAAAAACAGAATCCTAACATTGTGCGAACTCATTGTTTTTTACACAGAGAAGTTTTAATTTCAAAGATAACACAAAATGAACTAAAGGGGGTATTGGATCAAGTGATTGAAATGGTGAATTTCATAAAAACTCGGCCAATGAAATTCAGAATTTTTGAGTTGCTGTGCAAGGATATGGATTCTCACATTTTCGTCTGCTATTGCACACAGAAGTAAGATGGCTGTCGAAAGGAAAGGTACTATCTCGAGTAAATGAGCTTCAGAAAAACCTTTTTATTTTTTTTGAAAATGAAAAACTTGATAGATTTTGTAAATACCTTAAAAATGATTTATGGATGTCCAAAATAGAGTACTTAAGTGAAATATTTGGACATCTTAATAGTCTGAACAGCAATATGCAAGGCAGAAATGGAAGCATTCTTACGGCGACAGATAAGTTAATTACTTTTAAGAAAAAAATTGCAATATGGAAGAATAGAATGAAGGTAGACGATTTTTATATGTTTCCATCCGTTCGCAAAACCTGCTCAACCGAGATGGTTCCCATTATTAGTAAGCATTTGACATGTTTAGAAAATAAAATTAAAGAATATTTTCCTTCAATCAGCATTGAAAAATTTAATTGGATTCGCAATCCTTTCCTAGATTTATCGATGATCAATCTTTCCAATTTTGAGTTATGTGAAGAGGAAGAATTAGCAAGCCTTTCCAGTTATCGTGGGCTCAAATTGAAGTACACACAACTGCCATTAGACGCCCTTTGTATTTCTGTTATGGAAGAGTATCCAACTCTAAATAAAAACCATCAAAGTCTTACTCCAATTCTCAACTTCATACCTATGTAAGCTGGGATTTTCTTACCTAAACAACATCAAAAATAAAAAACGTGAAAGACTTAAAAACATTGAAGAAGAGTTAAGAGTATGTCTCTCCCACATTCGCCCACGTACGGCAGCAGTAGTCAAGAAGCACCAGGCACAACTGTCCCACTGACATTCACAATTATTATTCTATACCCGATTCTGAATACAGGATACGTTTTATTTGTGTGAATAAAAATTTTCATTATATGATCTCCTATATTTTTAATATTTTATTGCAAAAAGGCTTTATGAGTAGAAAATATTCATTTTTTGGATAGGTGTGCCGCGAAAATTTGAACAGCTCAAAAGTGTGCCGCCATGTAAAAAAGGTTGGGAACCACTGGTCTAGAATAAGCCGTTATGATGTTAACCATTGTTTCTCCGTGTACGGAATCGTAAAAGTCAATAAAAAGTAATACAGCATTCAAATTTATTGGTCTTACACCTTCAAATATGTGTCTAATAGTTAGTATTTGACCAGTACCAGAACGATTTTTTCTAAATCCATTTTGATTTTTACGTAGCAAAGTTGAAACTTTGTAAATGAATCTCTGATTGAATACGGTTTAATAACATTGCATTTCATATTTTAGTTGGTATAGACCTGAAAGTGATGCCTGTTTTGTTGGGTACTCATATCTCATTTCTTGGGAAGAGGAAGAATACAGCTTTCTCTCAAGATTATATCTCATACAAGTTATAAACAGAGTTGCAGCACCCCAATAGTACATCATTAAAATTGTTGGTTTTCCATACTTCTGGAGGAACAGTGCCTAGTCTAGCAGCCTTCCGATATTTTAATTTTTGTAGAACTGTTTAAAGCTCGTTCATCTTGAAGTTACCCGTTTTAATATTTAGATATTTTGAAACTATATGTTGGATGATAGGCTTACAACGTTTCCAAGATTTCTGAAATGGTCTTTCCATTTTGCAAATCTCTCTCGATTGCAAGATGCCTTAAGCTTTGCTTTGGTAGAATTTTTTGATAAAAGATGTTTTTTACTATCTCCCATGCTAAAGATTCTTCTTTGTTATCAGTTGCAATTTGAATTCTGTTAATTTGCTCTTGAATATAGTCTTTCTGTTCTTCAAGATATACTCTATTGAGTTCTTCGTGTGCAAGCTTTTTGAATGTCAAGGATGTTGTAGTTGAATGTTTGTTATTTTAATTAGAGATTTCTTTTATTTTTTCTCTTTTTGATACAGCAATGTCGTTTTGCCATGGGTCTCTCCCTTTATGTGCTGCTTCTTTATGGGATTGGACAAAGTTTTGATATATCGTTTCAAGAGTTTCCGCTAAAATGCGCTCGGATAATATGTGAATCGGTTAATATGCGTCCGCATCTTGGACCCCAAAAAATACGACATTTTGTATGATTTTTGAGTCGCGCCGACTCGACAAAGGAAGATGCGTGTCCACAATTTTGAATGTCCCGCCTCGCCTGCCGGCGCCTGAATCGCATTTTGCATTCAGACAAGAGCTAGAAAAGATAGAGAGAGCAGAGAGAGAGAGAGAGAGGATTTTCTCATGAAGTGAAATAAAATATTGTAAAAAAAAGCTTTTTTTTGGTGTACACACTAGTATTTTTGTATATAATATAATAATAATTATATAATATAATATATATATAATTCAGTATATATAATTGAATGCAATTAAGTCGCTTTTCATTGTATTTTATTGAATTATTATCAATTCCAATAAAATTTGCTGTATTGAATTTCGTTTCCTGTTTTGTGTGCTAAGTCTGGTTGATAGATACCAAAAAGAACCCAAACACCGAATCTCGCGGTTTATCGCATATTCAAGTCTTTCTCGTTCTCCGACGAGATCCAAATGGCGGACATGAGGGATGCTAAAATGCGCTCTCACTTTATATGCAGTAGGTGTTTCCGATCCCAATGTGCGCATATTAACGAAAGAATGGTGTATGTGCTTCTAAATTGTAACAGCTATTCATCCACTTTTTGTTTACAGACATATAATCTAGTTGTGGGATGGATGTGAGACCATTTTTTACCAGGTTTTTCTGAAAGCGAGAGTTCAAACAATGGAGTTTGCCTTCTAATAAGACATTTTTGAGATGTTTACAATTTCGATTGGTTGATTCATGGAAAGCAAATTTGTTACAAGTGTTATCCTTGGCTAAGTGTGCATTCATATCTCCACAGACTATTAGAAAGCTGTGTTTGGGAACAGAACAAACTAGATTGAGAAGAGATCATAAAAGCTAATGATATCTTTTTTCTTCGCTGACGTTTGTCGGGCTATAGCAACAATATAGCTGTATTTTGTAACAGCGGGATTACCATAGAATATAGCAATAATTATTCGTGGGTTGATCTTTTTTACATTAAGTACACATTTGCAAGGTTTCGTAATATCCCTGTTAATGAGACATTGTTACAGGAAAAATCCATCCATTTGATCAATTGCTAACACTCTTGCAATGACTAACTTCAAAGCCTCAAATGGATAGATGAATAACTTTAGACGCTAGCATAAGTTGCACTCCCGAGTTATTAGTGGTGAACGAGGGAGTGTGAATCTTGATAAATTGTTATTTGTTTAAAATCAGTTCATTCTTTCATTTCGTTATTAAATTTATTAGAAGATTTTTATCAGTGGAAAGGGCATATACATCATATATTTATTGGTGGCATTTTTTATGGTTTTCTCCAGAAAACATTTATAATATAGATGAAACCGGATTATTCTTTAGAGCTCTTCCATCTCGTACTCTCGATGTTCGTGGAAAAGATTCAACCGGAGGAAAAAAGCAAATATAGTCTTACTGTAGCTCTCATTGCAAATATGATGTGATGTATAGAAAAACCTATTGTTATTGGTTCCAGCTCTTGTCCAATTTCTTTTAAAAGCATCAGAATTGAATCTTTTTTTTTGTTATTATTTTAACAATAAAGTCTAGATGACTGGTAGAATATTTGTGGACATTGTGAAAATTTGAACAAAAGGTTTTCGTGTGAATACCGGCACACTCTTATTTTTGCTATCAAACCAATCCATCCAAAGAGCCTACAATTCTCAAATATCAAAAACATCGATACTTCAACCACTTGATCAAAAAATTATAAATAATTTCAAACAGAACTACAGGTAAAGGCTCTCTATTTTGTCTATAATTGAAAAAACTGAAGAGTTTTCAGTTAATAAGCATTCTACACCTTTACAAGCTATTAAAAATGGATTTAAGTTCAGTTGGAGAATTAAAATTTCAACGGCCATGAATTGTTTTCAAAAATGTCATTTTTTTATCATCGTAGGAAGTTTTAAATGAAAAAGAAAAGTGTTCAGCTTGATGATTTGATTGGATTTACTGCTAAACGTTTGAACATTGTCCACATATTGGGGCTAGAAGAATTCATGTGTATCGATAGTAACCTTCAAATTTAAGGGGATTTTGGTGATAGATGGGAAGAACACTTAAAAATAGATCAGATATAAATGATGTTACCAGAATCGAAGATGATGACCATGATGAAGGACCAAGAGATTTAGTTCAAAATTTTTGAACAGCAATTGAAATGACAAAAAAACTGATGTTGTTTTGTCTCAAAAAAGGGTTGAATGATATTTTTGTCTCTTTATCTTCAATAGAAAACCAATTTGAAGAAGCTGCTAGCAAGAATATTCTCAAACAAGCAAAGATATCCGAGTTTTTTAAACGTAAAATTTCTAATTCTCACTCATATAGTTTAATTTTTTTATTTTCGTAATAAATATTTTTTGTTTAATTTTATTGTGATTAAATTAAAATTTATACAGTTTATCACTACAAAGAATAATTATGATTGTAATTAGTAAACATGCAATCCCACGTATATATTTTTACTTAGCTTAGCAATTCCCTAGTTGGCTGTTTAACAAGCCTATAACTTATGGCTGTTTAACAATTCGACGAATCGTCCAGCGCAAAAATGCCCCGGGACGAAATGTTAGGTCACGCACTACTACATTAGTTTATGTTTTCTTGTTCGCTGTAAATATACATTGCTTGCTGGTTCAAGGCGTGATGTATTTTAAAAGTTGCGTTGCTGTATAGGGCCTGAGAGCACAGGTAGTTTTTTGATTTAAAAATTTTAATGAATCTTTTAAAAATATTTACAAAGTTTGACATGAAAATTTTTAAAAAGCGGTTTTTCTAAACTAAGTAACTAGAAAGCATAGTACATTCCAAATTTAACGCCATATTTCCTTGAAAGCAGACTTTTTGTTGAAACTATGAGATAAATGCTGAGGTATCATCAAGTCTTTTATAAATGCGTAAAAATATTCCAAAATGTCACTTTTGTTTATGAAATCTTTAAAAGAAAGAGTCGACGAAGTTGTGATGTTTGCACAATTTTATCCAACGTGTATACTTACTTTCTTTGTATTTGTTTGACCGCATAGATACGAAGCCAAGTTGTTGAAAAGATAGTATTTTATATATCAAAGTAATTGTCAACAAGTGCTTAAACTACTTTCGTATATGTTAAAAAAATGACTCTAACTTTTCCTTACCTGTAAAAACACATTTAAAACATTTTTGTGTTAGCTTCCTGCGTTTATTTTTCGTGATAATAGAAAACATGATATACTTTATTAATAATTTTTTGCACCGTTTTTATATTTTTTCTATTTATTGGAAAGATCTTTTTACCTCTTGTTTTTATACACTATTTTCATTCTTTATGGATGCAAATTTAAATTAAACTACATTTTGCTTAATTATAAAATTATTTGTTATAAATAAAAGTGAATATAATTCTTTGATTTAAACATTTGGAGAGTTGAAACTTGAAATATTTTAACCAATTTAAACAATGTTAGTTCATCATTGCTTATCTTCTTGCTACTTTTCTTATTTGTGCTACTTTTTCATTCATCCTTCTCAAAGATTTATATTAATTCTGAAATGAAACACTATCTTAAATATTGATTGATTTTCTTGCATTTCATTGATTAGTGTTATCAACTACACGCATAAATTCACAATGCCAAAACGAATTAATAATAGATTTTATCTTTATTTTCCCTAACGTAATATTTTTGAGATTGAATAAGATATAAAAGGGGTTAAAATGAAAAAGTAATAAAATTATAAACACAAATGCTTTAAGCAATTAAAATACATTTGGTATTTTACTTTTTTTTTTTGGACTTTTTTAGGCCAAAAATGGATTTGGAATAGATCGGCATCTCTTTGCTCTTCAAATTCTCGCCTCAGAAATCGAACACAAATCAATTAAATCTTTGGAACCATTTCTTGTAACCAATTTTTTCAATGATCCCGCATTTAGGCGTTCTCAAACATTTAACTTATCAACGAGTCAGGTTAGAATCATTTCTTCTTAAATTATATTAACTAACGTTTTAAAAACTAATTAATTAATTAACTAAGATATGTAATTGGGTAATCTAGTAATAAACTATTTAACTATTTTAACCATGTACTAACATAGACAAGTAACCTATAAAAAATCAAAGAACTATCGCTCTAACTAACTTAACTAGTTCAGAGTATTTAAATGATCAGAAACATCTCCATTATTTAACCCTTTCAGGCATTGGTTTTCTATCGTGCATCGTTCTCCCTGAATATATCGTTGGCTCCCGTTACTTTTAGAATAGAAAGATAAACTTAGTCTATCTAATCAATTTTATCAAATTATGCATATACGATACTAAAAGTAACGGCAGCCAACGATATATTTATAAAGAATAAATATTTTTTGTTTTTTTAAAGAATATTTTTCGATTCTTTGATTAGAGAATTTTAGTTTGTTTATTTGATAAATATATTATTTAAAATCGTGCAAATTGCAAAATATAGTTAATAACCTTTGAAACATCGTCTCCTCCAATGAAGTATATCAAATCTTACATCTAGCAAAATATAAACAGAAAGTTGAACATTCTCTCCCTAGTCATTTGTATATGGAATAGAAATTATCGTAGTATACAGGTTACCATCGTAGTATAGAGGTTGGAGATAATAATCAAGTTGTCTACCCACGTTCAACGGTACGTACAAGTTATGAGATATTTAAATATAAAAATCGTAAAATGCTAAAAAGTATACTTAAAATAAAAATTTTCAAAAAATATTTTGCAAACATATTGAAAGCACGATTTTACCCTTTTTTTTTGAAAATTTTTACTTATTTGTTTGAAGAAAAAATTTAACTGTTTTTCATTATTTCATTTTCATGATATATATATATATATATATCATTTGAATGTTTATCGTTTGCTGTATACGCTAAAATAATTTATTTTTGCAAAAGCTCTAAATTTTAGTAAAAAAAAGTTACCGCTTTTTAAGACAAGCATAAGTTTTCAACATGTTTAGATAGGTTCATTATGTTGCTTACCACAAATTTTATTGACACTTTCAGAATTTTTCACCAATTATACTAGTATGAGTATTTCTATTTGGAGAATTTTCGAGTAACATCCTATCTCGCCTTCCATGCGACCCCTTAATTTTCCCCAATAAGATATTTTTTATCAACTATCATGTGTATAATGCGAGATTCTTTAAAATATTAATGAATATATTTTAACATACTTTATATATTAAATGATTTCTTTTATTTTTTAGCTAACTTCTGCTGGTCGGCATTTCATCATGTTTTTTGGTACATCAAGCGAAAATTGCTACGGCTTCTGTTATTGCGTTCTCTGCTCATCATTTATTTACTCCCTTTCAATCAAATGCAAGGAAGGAGGTTTGAAGAATTCTAAGATTAAAGAATTCAAAAATTGTTTGGAATGTACTTTTAGGGATGTTTACCGAATTTTGTCAAAAAACTAAAAAAAAGTAAAATCAAATATTCACGAAAATGATAAAATATATATCCTAATATAATATATAAAATCTATGTCTCCAACATTCATAACATTACATAATTATATTTTTAAAATTTTTATAAATTAATAAAAATATACTCATACTTTTTCTTACTTATATAAAAACTTATATGTCTAAATTGTATAGCTACAATGCTTTAAATTAATCAAAAAATAATTTTAAATAAATTGTATTATGTTCAAGTCCAACTCATGGCATCCTTGCCGTGTTTTATGGGGGCGGGGGGAGGGCATCGTCCTTACCCACTGAGAGACCCTAGATTTCTCCCTATGCTTTACCCCAGATCCTTCCAGTTTTTAGGGCGCTTACAAACAAAGACCAACCCATGTGTCACATTCTTGATTTTGAAGATTGTGTCTATTTTAAGATGACATTCTGGAATCCAGAGTTTAATTAAATAAAATTTTTTATTCATTTTTTATTTTGATCGCCACAATCGGCCTTTTTATTCCATTCAATTTTTTAACTCGATTTTTATTCATTAATTAAATATGTGACCAAAATTGAAACATATTTAAATTTTCAAAATTTTATCTGCTTTTTAGTAGCGATGATATTTTTTGCTATAAGTTCAAATGTATCGAAAATTTTATAAAAATGCATGTCATGTCCTGATCAATTAAAAAAATATTGAAGTTATGATTTTTTACAATTTTTTCATAAAATAAAGCCAATTTTTTTTCTTGTAAAAATTTATCTACAAAAAACAGTTAAAAATGAAATCGGAGAACAAAAGGATGACATAGAAAAATTGAAACCCATCTATATAGAAACCGTTTATTGGAGATAAATATAGACTCATTTTCAGTAATGTTTTGGAAGTGCTATCGGAAAGAGAAAGTGAAGAAAGAAATAAAAGCCTGGCTGTATAAAAGAGCAAAAGAACTTTTCTAGGCGATGAACATAAAGTGGTGTGGCACTTATTTTATGATTCAGTCCAATTGATAAAAATGTAAATTGCAGCTTATATTCAGATTACGATACACCAAAAATGTTGAAACTCTTATTGAGTTGGCTTGTTGTTGCTGATAATAAAGTATGTGTATTTTTACTACCTGAACGAATTTTTGAAATACATTATTTTTAATTCTTTAGTAAATCCCACATTACTAAAATTTACCGTTTTCTTAAACACTTTGTGAGTAGATTTATTGTGATTTAGTCGGCTTTCAAGATCTGACGCAATACCAATAAAAATTTGTAAAAGAAATAGTATTGCATAATGGTACAAAATGATTACGACAGAAATTTTTTCGGTAAGTAGAGATAAAAACTACTTATTGCTTATACTACGTAGCTAACATATTTAATCGCCTTTTTGCGTTATCGTTTATTTTCACCACCAACATATCTACAGAATTGTTGATCAAATTGACCATCAAGTTCACCAATTATAAAACAAAGAAAGTATGAATGTAATGTTTTTTTAAAACAGCACTGAACGCAAACATGTGTAGCATGTCTGAATAAGATCCAAGTTTGCAGGAGAAGACTAATTCTTGGTATCATGGAATAACAACTCGCTGATATCATTGATTAAGTCAATAAAACCAACTACCACCGTAGTAATATGAATTTTGTAGCAATTCTATTACAGTAAAAAGTAGATATTTTTTTTGAAAACATTAGCTTCTGTATACTGCTAAAGATAATTTTAATCTACTTCAACAAAAAGCAGTGAATAGCTATGCTATTCTGAAAATTGTAGTTTTATTTCATGAAAACTATATAATCGGTTGAAATAAACTATTGGATGAAAACAATTTAAAATTTCCACTGATGTTTGATCAACATTACCTGGAACCAGTATAGATGTCCATGAATCTGGACATTCTAGATTTAATGTCAAAATTAATAAGATGAAGTTGAATATTTTCAAATTATCACAAGACTAATAACAGAAATTATAATAAATAAAATATGATAATTACATTATTGTAAAAAAATGATAAAAATTGTTTTTTTTACCAAAGTTAAAAGTTAGTAAAACAAAAATAACCTATAATTTGTTTTTTTCAAAAATTTGATAAAGTTTTATAAAATTTAAACTTTCAAGATTTAATTCATTAGTTTAAAAAGTTATGTGTTTTAAAAAACAATGTAATTTGTTTGTAAAATTCTAGACAAAAGTTCAAAACACTTAACTTTAAAATTGTAGTTTTATTTCATGAAAACTATATGAAAATTATAGTTAAAATTTTTATGTAATATATACTAATAATAGACATTTTTTTAGTAATTTTTTTGGTAACTGAACTTTACTTCAAAAAATTTGGTCTAAATTTTAGTAAAAAAAGGGACCACCTTTTGAGTGAAGCATAATGTGAAGATTTAAAGAAAAATTTTGATTGAAAATGGTATCATTGGAAAGCTATACTCTTTGTGGGTAACATAGGCTAGGTTTTACAAATAAATATATTTTTATTTTTCCAAAATCTGCTTTTATGTAAGGTTAGTCAACTAGTTAGTCTTTAACGTGATGAGTTTATATACTTTTTTTAATATTTCATATTAACAAAGGTAGAATATGGTTTTTTTCAATTTAAAATGTCATAATTGAAGAACATTGTCGAAAATAAATATATATTTTTTACTTTTTAGGGGTCAGTATAATGTTTTTCTAATACATTTTAAATTACTTTTTGAAGTGAAAAATGTCGATCGAATCTAAAAGTTGTGTTGATTAATTGTAGTCCACTTTTATTTCGAAACAATTTTTATTCAGTTTAGATACCACCTTTCTGATTTTTAACGAAGGGCATTGGTTATATTTATACCGACAGTGTGCGAAGAATAAATCACATTATTGATTCTAACTCATGACTATGCGAAGAAAGATTAACACATGTTGCATTACGCGTTTGTGAGCGCAGGAAATTCTTATCTCGCATACGCTTCACCACATCTTTCGCACGCGTGTGTGGTTTATTTTATCGGGCTAGTGTACGCTTAGTTTATTTGTAGTGTTCCTAGCTTAAATCTTAGTCAAATATTAAAACGCTTATAACTTTCACATTTCTCAACAAAATGCATCATGCGATATACCAAATTAAAGCATTTTTTATGGGCTTTCAGAATACACTGCCTATATTATAAGTAGTTAAGAAATATCATTTTACTGTTTTTTAACAAAGAGTATTTGTTATATTTATACCGACAATGTGCGATTAAGAAATCATACACCAATGCTATTGTATGAAGTTATAGGAAACTCTTCTTTATTATGTAATGAAATAATCTCATAACCTGTACGGTTGAACGCGGGTATACAATGTTAATCTACCTTATTTCGTTAATACTTTCATATGGTGTAGGTGAAATGACCTCAAATAAAGTTCATAGACCCGTACTTTTTCACCCAAATTTTTTTCCACAAGATGTTAAACATATTTTTTTAATTTTTTCATTAGATACTTTAAAATAGTTTAAAAGTACTCTTTTTAAATATATCGTTGGTTCCCGTTACTTTTAGAATAGAATTTTAAACCTTGTCTCTAATCATTTTTATCAAATCATGCATATACGATACTAAAAGTAAGGGGAGCCAACGATATATTTAAAAAGAATAAATATTTTTTGATTTGAATATTTTTCGATTCTTTGATTACAGAATTTTATTTTGATTATTTGACAAATATATTATTTAAAATAACATTTCTTACATCGTCTCCCCGAATGAGGTATATCAAATCTTACATCTAGCAAAATATGAACAGAAAATTGAACATTGTCTTCCTAGTCATATGGAATAGAAACCATCGTAGTATACAGGTTGAGATGAATCATTGTAGTATACAGGTTGGAAATGTATATTTTAAAATATATCAAATATCATGATTTTCTTGACTCATTTTTTTGCAATTAAATTGTGAAAATGTCAATCATATTTGTTGTTGACGACTAAAAATTATTTCTAGAATATTATTTATATTTTAAATAAATATATTTAAAAAATTTCTATTACGATGCTCAGTTCATTTCAGGAATTAGTTTTCGCAATTTGGGTGCAAGAATGTGTAGAATTATCAATCAAGTTTGACATTTCGGAAAAAATCAAATTCTGGAAAAAAAATTATTTTCTCAAAAAACTTAATTTTGAAAGAAAATCACAATTATAATTTTGATTGAGGACAAAATTCTCACTAAAAATATCCATCTTTTTTCATTTTTGTACTTCTTTTTCGACATTACAGTGTATGAATGAGTGAAAGTGTTAATTGAATTGGTAAAACCCTTTTTTTTCCAAAAAAATCATTTGCCTACTTTTTTCTTACAATCGTTATTTATTATTATAGTACAATTATTTGAGTATGAAAGAAGTAAGGGAACTGAAGGCACATGGAAATGAGAACGCGTGATCATGAGAAAAATGAAATAGTAACTCGTATTGTCAATATAGTAGTCCTTTGAAGGGTCTTTTAAGAAAAAAGTATGAAACTCTTCTACACGGGTGATATACCCTTTTCCAGGATATAGTGAAAATCTACTATTGAGATTTTGAAAAAACATCTTCACCGTGAAGAAGAAGCTCCTCCATTGTGAATCAAAGATCCATAAACCTTTATCTTATTATTTAATATTTTAATCATCAATTGACTAAAAAAGTTATCTGAAAAGAGACCATAACTATGACAGATACCAATGGGTGAAGAAGAAAATTATAACTATAGCTATTTCCAAAAAAAAAATTATAAATATGAATCGAATTTAACAACTTTTTTCCTTTGGTGTGGATGAGAGAGTATTTTAAATTATAAAGGTGGAAAACATTTCCTAAGGTAATATCTGTTCATATCACCTGATACTTCAACACAATGTTGTTAATAAAAGACAACATCAAAATAGAGATCTCTTCAATAGAAAGTTCTGAAATCACTTAAATTCTGAGCTAAATAAATCTCTGAAAAATAATCTATTAATGAATTTCTGATTGAATTAGAGTTACCAAGCAAGGATCAGTTTAGAATAAAGAGCAAAATTAGATACCATATAAAGTAGATGAGAAATTAAGTACAAGATTATAGCTAATTTGTTAGTAAAACAATATGAGTCCTATTGAGATGTATCTTTATTGCTGAATTAATTATTTATCATTAAATATATTATAATATATGACCCATCAATAAGGTTATTATAGAAAAATTTCATGAGAAATAGAAATTTTTTGAGCTTTTAGGGAACATCATCTCAGGTTACTTTGAGTAAAAATTTGGTCCCATCCCTATTTATGAGATTGATAAAATCATTTTTATATCAAGAAAGAAAATTATTTTATCTATTGGGCTTAAATATATAAAGTCAATGTAGTTTCGAATTAACTAAATATATAACCATTTTAACCACATAGAAATTTAGTATTCATTATATGCGTATATATTGACTAAAATACAGTAGTCATGAAATATAGAAAAGTTGATTTTCTAAATGAGACGAAATTGTTCAAAAATGTTAAAAAAAAGAAAACTTTCTTAGAAAAATTATTGTTTAAAAATTCAACAAATGCAATATCTAGCAATACTTTATCACATCACAAATAAATTGATTTTTCAAATAGACGGGAAAAAGTTTTGACACTTTGAGATCATTTCCAACACACGCTGAGCAATGAATAAAAAAATTATTTTTTCAAGTGAAGCAACATATTTATAGCAACATACATATAGCATAAACAAACATATATAAGCTAGAAACACTTGATTTTCTAACATAAGGTATTTGATATTTTTTTCATTACGGAAACGTAATGTACTGTGTGATATGCAGAATAGTTGACAAATAGAAATAAAATTAAGTAATACTATAGTCAAAAATTAAAAAGTATTTTGGTATATTTCGGTATTTTGAAAGATATGTTTTCGTGACATTTCGGTATTAAGAGCAAGATATAAAAAAATATACTTGAATTTTGTAGCTAATTTCTTAAAAAAATTAATTTGAAAATAATTATTGATTACAAGATAAATACTTTTTTTAATTTTCATTAATTAATATATATATATATATATATTGACTACTTTTTGAATAATTAATTAATAAATTAAGACAAATTGTTTTGTGATTTAAGTGAAGTTACATAATTTGAACATCTTGCTCTAAACGGGTTATGTCGCAAAAATCGTTTACATGCAATCAAAAGGAAAGGCACCAAAAGGTGCGTGAATACTTAGAAAAAAATAGAAATCAGCAATTTATGTTACGATGTCAAAAAAAAGCGTCTACAATATTCTAGTTGGTCTAAAAATCGAAAAAATATTTGTTAAAATGTTTTAGATTGCAAAACCATAAATAAAATTAACATCAGCCTCTTGTAAAAATTTTTGGCCTCTCTGAGATAAAAATATTTTGAATTGGCATGTGCTAGATCTAGCGGCCCCCGGACAATTCGTCCCTGGTTAATTCGTCTCCAGGACAATTTGTCCCCGATCAATTTGTCCCCATTTAATTCGTCTCCTGTTAATTCGCCTCCGGACAAATTGTTCTTGGTTAATTTTGAGTTAGAAAAGTATATCATTAAACAAATTACTTCTGATTTAGCTTTTTTTATTTTTAACTTGATCAATAGAATTATCTTATAAAATGAATACTGTGCCTTTATTGAAATTAACTTAACACCAATTTACAATTTTTTCTAAAATAATTTAGGTAAATTTAAAGAGAGTGTAGTCTACGTACGCATTTCTTTTTGCTTCTTGAAATTAAATCAGACTTTAATTTTTTTAATCCTACACATACTTACCTCTATAAAACTCTTAAATCGGTTTCTTAGGTAAGAAGAAAAAACAAGTCACAATAAAAATTATTAAAAACAAAATTTATTGAGAATAAGATGTTAATTTTTAAATTTGAGATTATGTGCAATTGCTTTCAAAAAAGTAAGTTTTTGGTTGGAATCATAATTTTTCATGACGTTCTTTATTCTAATATTCATATCTTTATATTTTTTCTTCTGGAGAGGTTGTTCTCCTTGAATAAATTTTTGCAGCTTTGCATTGGCAAAATTTTCTTCACATTTTAAAACATCTATAAGTCTCCAAAGGTTTGGATAAGTTATATTCACTGTGTTTTTCAAAGCAGAGTGATAGGCTTCTAAACGATTTGTAGTTCTAGCAAACCCAGACATACATCTATTCCAAACATTTGATAAATTTATTGGAAACAGAGGTTCAAGACGACGTCTTCTTTCATTTCTTCCTCTTAATCCACCAATATAATTGTTTTCAAAATATGAAACCATTGATTGCGGAATTTCATCATCATCTATGAGTTCCTCGAACCCATCTACAACATCATCATTAGGCAAAAAAGACAAAGCTACAAAACAACATATTTTAAGACTAAAGCTGCCATCTTAATGATACTTGTTTTTATAACCTTCTTGAACAATATGCTTGTAAACATTTTGTCCTAATTGAAACAAACAGCATGATAAGTTGGATTCAGGAAAAGATTCAAAAAACACGTTATGAACAACAAAAAAACAACCAAATTTAAATTATTAATTTGAACATGTACAACATATAGTTGAAATAATATATCAGAGCAACTCTAAAATGTTCCATCTGTGGCCCAATTTTTGTAAAATTTTAAATGCTCAAGTGCTTCATTAGATGCGAATATCAAAATTCTGTTTAAACCTTCTACTCAGCTATCATACTGCAAAAATATTTTATTATTGTCTAAGTATGAGTATTCATTCGGAACAGAAAATCCCTAGAAATTATTAATCGAGCTTAATTGTGAGAAGAAGTAGATTTTTCTTTTATATTTGCACATGCAATTTTTGCACTCATCTCTGCAGAAGTTGAAGTGTGATTATGAACTCCAAACTTTTTAAATAATTTTTATCTGTATGCAATCTTGCAATGCAAATCCGATTTTCACACCTCCAATAAATTTTTGACTTATTGGCATTTTCTTTATTTTTAGTGTAAATAAAATTCTCATCCTTTGTTCTTTCCTTTCTCTGATAATATAAATTTACAAGTGGACATTTTAATTATTTGACAAATAAACAGATAAAAAGTTGATTTTTTTTTAAATAAAATATATTCTGCAAATATAGTGAAAATTTATAGATTTTTAATAAATAAAAAAAGTGTGCTATATGTATAGAAAAAAATATATCTTTCTCAACTTAGTTTAAAAAATCAAGTAACTTGAAAGCTAAAAAACAATAATTAAAATAAAACATATTTTTGAAACTTATTTAAATTTTTCAACGACAAATTGTCCTGAGGACGAATTGTCCGGCGACGAATTGTCACCGGACAAACTGTCCAACGACGAATTTACTGCAGACGAATTGTCCTAGCGCTGATCTAGCAAATCCTCAAAAAAATCTTTCAAATTCCTTTCTACGCTACTGTTTCGTTCTAGATTTGCAGTGTAAAATTTTGTGCTGCAGTATATGCCATCTTTGTAAGAATCTTCCAAAAGAAATTATCGAGCATTCTCAATATATTGTTTTGTATTGATTTTATTTTAAATCATTAATTCTATACCACATTTTTATAAGAGGTTTGTAGATATAGATAGACAGACAATATTAATTTAAATATGCTAGAGCTGAATCTCACACCCTCTAACAAGTCATGCTAATATGCAAGATGTGATGCAACAGAAAGCGTAGTGCTACATTTCAGAATAAACACAGATATACCCAGATTTAATAACATATATAGTGTGATTTAACGCCATCTACATCTTTCTAGGTACGATATATGCATGGCATGTATGTGTACGTGTGTATGAGAAGCGCATTCATCATTTAGATTTTTCTTCTTCCCTTTAATTGCTCATTTCTGACACTAAAATCTATAATGCTCACTTTCCAAGGACGATGAAAGAGAACACTGCAATAAGGAATTAAAGTCAATTTTTATTCAACGCCCTCTACTTTTTCCTAAAAATTTTAATAGGAAGTTGTAAAAGGAGTAATATAATACAGCAAATGACAAAATAATACATATATCCCAGATGATTGTGAATGTTTTAGTTTTTGTAGAATCATTGTAAAAGTTCATTCATTGTGACGAATACAATGAGTATGTAATTGATTGTATTTAACAAATTCTGATAAGTATCGATTGTGCATCCATTGCTTGAGACAAAATCAATACTACTCAATTTATCTAACTTCATTTTTATATATACTCTCTGTGTAAGATAAAATAGAAGCATATGCAAGCACACGTTTTTGTTTTCTTTTTGCAGGTATACGGCATTTATTTTGAATTTTTACCACCTAAAAAATTTCAATCTTGTCAAAGCTCTATGAAGAGTAAACGATGTTACCCAGTTATTGAATATTTTACGCCAAAATAGAAATCAATATAACGGAATCTTCGAAAGAACTTATATATACTAATTGTAATTCTCTACTTTTAAGGTCCAATCTTTGACTGTAAAGCAAAGAAATTTGCGCAAATTCTTTGACCTTTCTTAAATAAGACTAGTTCGATATATAGTTCGTTTCAATGTTAGTAAGTGTCTAAATAAGTGTTGATAAAGTGTCCTCATTACTCTTTTTATTCTGTTCACATCCAAAAATATTAACCTAAAATCCCAAATTAATTTTTTATTTAAATTATAGATATGTTAATATGATGTAAAACGTTTTTTGAAATTTTGTTTGCTTCAAACCTTACCCCCCACTCATTGATATATTTTGTGTTCATAATCTAAGAATATGAAAATCGATAGGTTGAACTATTTTACAAATTTTCACATCACTAAAATACACTTTTGCTGTTTGCAATCTCTGTATAAAAATTTCTTCCTTTGATAAACCTTTCTTAACTATATTACAATAGAGATGTATCGGATAGCCGCTTCTGCATATGCGCATCATTCGCAAAAATTATTACATCTTTATCTGCGGATTTTTTTTCATGTTAACTTCCGCATCCGTATCCTCAATTTAAAAATTTTACATTATAGCAACTTTTCTCGAGCCGAGATTCAAAAGTAAATTGTTCACCAATTTCCATTTTTATCCAAAATCCTAACCCTAAAACCTTACCTGTTCTTCTAGCACTGTTCAAAGCGATTTGGTTTTTTTTACATTGGTGGATTAAAAAACAGTAAAAAATGTAAAAAGGGATTAAAATAGTAAGATACTGTAAAATATAAAACATTTAATTATTTAAAAATATTTTATATCCGCACCGCATAAAAGTTTATTTTGGATATCCGCATCCGCTAGGATGTCAAATATAATATCCGCATCCAAGGATGTAAAAAAATTCACATCCGATACATCTCTATATTACAAGGTTTATTATGAAAAGAAAAATAGAAAAAATCGATTTGCAAAATAGGAATTATTACTCAGGCTTTTACTTTTCTGTTTTCATATTTCAAGACTTTTCTTTTTAAAATTTAGAACATTGGTTCTCAACATTTTTTTATCATGGAGCTCTTTTATCTTGTATTTTAGGGGTGCACCGCCTCATAGCTATTTAACAAAAGAAAAGCCTATTCTCAGTAATAATAATAATATAAAGAGCTGTTAGCAACGATCAAACATGGGACACATTGAAAATAAGCGTCTTAAGCCGTCTATAAGAGTTATTTTTTACAAGTATACTGAATCGGGATGTATGGATCGATATAGACAGGTGGCCTTTATTTCAAGGTGACCGCTAAGACATGTTTTACTATAATAATAATATAAACTAAAGACCCATCCTTGAGTACGGTAATGTTATAGAGCAACCTACCTGCATAAAAAATATGAAATCTTTGGAGAAAGTACAGCAACATATAACCGAAAGAATGAAAGGCCTCACAGAACTGCACTATAAAGAACGATTGCAGACTCTGTCCTTACCACTTCTGTCATACAGATATAAAAGAAACGACATGATAACAGTATTTAACATCATAAATAAAAACATTCATGTTAATCGTGATATCCTACCCCCATTTTCTTCAAGATTTCAAAGAACTCATCAGTACAAATTTATAAAAAGGCCACAAAAAAACCCCTTCGAAAAAAACTTTTTTTCCAAAAAAATTACCAACACCGGAAAAACCCCCCCCCGTATTGAATGAAACCTCCTTAATAAAACCCCCCCAAAAAACCCTGACCACTTCTGGAAAGATAAGATGTATACTCCTTCCTAGCTTAGTAACTCGGAATATCCTAGTTTTCTTATATTAATCTTTTTTCCATAATTGTCACTTATATTATTCTCGATCAGTTTATGTTTTTCTTTTCCTTGAATTGATGCGATCATTACAGGCAAATTGCCTTTCTATTCGCTTAATAAATTATGTTGTTATAAACTAAAGACACAATTTTTAGATTTTTCGAAATATTTTTAAAACTTTGCTTTATTCGATGGTATATGCCTCCTGTGTAACTTTATAGTACAGAATATTTCCAATTTATTCTAAGATTCTCTATTTATTTAAAAATTTTATATTTAGCTAGTCTATGACAACATCTAATCTTTGCTAAATTGGAGGGAAGCAAATATGCTAATATGAAAATGATTGAGAGAAAATATTTATTTTAAATTTAATAAAAATTAAAATTTATGCTTTTTCTTGTTGTTAAACCTTCATTGCTTTTGCCACTCACCAAAGCGTAGTTTAGGGATAAGCATTCATATATATTCCTTTTATATCAAAATGGGGTAAATTACAGTATAGAAGTTGTATTTTCAGTAATAACAACCTTTCTAAAATGGAATTATTGATGGAACACCAAAATATCAGTGTTGCCGTCAAATTTTTTTATTTTTTGCCTATGGAACCCCATCAATATTTCATAAAGTTCACCATCGTTCCCGTTTGAGAACCATCTTATTTAGAACAATAACAATATTTTATTGTATTAGAATATAATATTTTTATTGAAGAACATAAAAAAGTTTATTTGCAAAATTGCAATATTCACGATGCCAATTTGCAGAAGGATAACGGGACTTGGTCACCCATACGCACACACAACCCCTACATCAACGACTCACATTTTTATTCTCCTAAAAATTTAAAGCTAATTTAAATCTATCTGCATTGATGAAGTTTTGAATTTTTTTCTCAAAAATCGCACAGGCTTCAACTTCTTTAATATTTGACTTAATAATACAAAAAAAAAGATATTTTTTTATAAAAAATGCGCCCTTTTTTACCTCCACATTTTTATATTTTTTCACTACACCACTGACACACACACAAAACAGTTGAGTAAAAAATCTGTTGTATAGAGTGATAGAAAAATTTTTGATTGAAAACTTTGTAGAAAGTACACACTTCTATTCAGCAAAATGAATAACGGTTTTATAACAAAATTGAACTTCATTATATCTATTAAAATAATAATTATTTCAGAAAAAAGATTTTTTCATTAATTTAATTATATATTGATTACACGCGTAATCTAAGCGGATATGAATAAGTTTAAGATTTGTCACTCATCAGCCATTTTTGGTATTTGATGCTGTAAAAAATTTCTAGAATGAAAATCCATCTAACCTTTTTAGTATTGATACAAATATTTTCCATATTTCACCCATACCTAAACTGCTATTTCTTCAATATTCTTACGAAGAATCTCTTCCCTCGCCCTCTCCTGTTGTACTGTACTTTTTTCTATTTTTCCTATACGTGTTTCCGTGTGTGTGCATTTTAAAGTTCTTTTTTAAAATTTTCCTTTTTTTTAGAATGATATGCAAGATGTAATTTTAGATTAATTTTGTAGTGATTGCCTTCATTCTTCCAAACGAAATTTCATGCCAGACGGAAGAACAAGAATTTCGTCTAGAACGAATGTAAAGAGTCTTTTTCAATGTCTTCTCAATCTACTTCTTTGCTTCACATTTAAAGATGTGATTTTGAATCTTGGGATCAGGTGTGATTCCGTTAAGTTTTCTGCTACTGCAAAGAATGTCTTTCCAAATCATTTGGCAAAAAAGGGAATATCTCCTCCTTCATTTCAACTTTTTACGTATCGTAAATTTGCTAAGAAAAATAAAGAAATTGTGAAGACAAAATTCCATAAAACTATGAAAAGAATTCAACAACGAGTTGTAAGTTGCATTTTATTGCCTTCTTTTTATCATTGTATGGCAAAGCATATATTCTATTTCCAGTTGGCAACTTTTCTAACTTTTGGGCCATAATTTACTACTTTTTCCAAACTACTAATACGATTATTTGAATAGAAAAGAAAGAAGTAAAATTAATTCTTACTAATTATAAAATAACCATTACTATATAAAAAAAATTATAAGTAATAATAACGCTAAATAATTATTTTTGTTTTTATGAAATTATTATTGTATTTAGATGGCGTTAATATGTCACATTATTTCCTATATTTTAACCATTTTTATAAAGTAAATTAATTTACATTGCCAAGGATTCTCATACAATATATAAGATAACTATATTGTTTTGAATTATCAAATCACCGAGGGGCACAATTAGCGGCTTTTATTAGACTTTAGTGTGCTCTTGGAATTGTGTGTACATATTTTGAAACCATGTTCTCAGTGTTGTTTCTTGTGACTTCAATAAATTTCTTTCTTTCATAAAATTTTATGATTGAATTTACAAAAAAATCATATATAACATATTTTTCAATGATAACTAGAAAAGTGGATTTTTTAAATGTTTTTTTTTCATTTTTGCAATATATTCAAATACTTATACCATTTTTAATTCTAAATTATCTTTTTTTAGTTCAAAATTGTTATTTTTCAATTCTAATTTTTCTTATTTAAATTCTAATTTGCCTTTTTTAAAATTGTAAATTGACATTTTTAGCTAAAATGTCTTTTTTAAATCCCAAACGCTCTTTCTAAAATACAAATTAAAATTGAAAAAAGACAATTTAGGACTTAAAAAAATAACTTGGATTTGAAAAAAGACTATTTTGATTTGAAAAAAGACAATTTCTAACTAAAAAAAAAGACAATTTAGAAGTAAAAATGTTATATATCTCTAATTATTTATATTTTTTCTTTGATTTACTAATACAAAATTTTTAAAGTACATATCCTATAGCATATTAAAATTATTTATAGCTAACAGTAAATAAGTTCAATCTATTAGTAAAATAACTCATGCAATACTTTTTATAATTTACAACTGGTTTAGTAAAGTAATTTTTATCAAAGTTAAAATGTACTATTATATCAATATAATTATGCATTGTTGAGATTACTCATTTAACTAATTGAGGTTAGCAGTTTGAGTTTTTAATGTATGCATTCTAGTTTGGAAAGTGGTACTTTCCAAAAAATTTTGTTCAAATAAGTAAACTTTGATACACTTTTTAGGCCGATTAATTTTGGTTTCATCTTTTTTTAAATGATTCTTGTTATCCAAAAAAATAATTATTTTTTGCATAAAAGGATTTTATTAATTTTAAAACATTTTTATATACACATTTATTTTAAAATAAGCATAATTATCAGAAAAATTCCGCCAATAAAATATCATTTACCTAGATATACCTGCATCGCACAAAACTGTACTACTTAAAAAGCATAAATATCAAAAACCTTCTTTGAGGCAATCAACATCTCAAAATCACGTTCAAAAGGGATGCAAATAGAGGAAAAAATATATTTTTTACATCTTTTTTTTTATAATAACATCTTGTTCCTGTTATTTTTCTATTCCCTCATGTTAACGCCTTTTTTACTTTGCTTCATCCAGATTTGTCCCGTTTTTTGTTTTGCTGGTATATATGAATATATTAAAAAGAGTAATAAAATTTGACATATTTTTTGCATATTTTAATAATGATTGCCCATTTCCAAAACTTCAATTTCGTTGCATGATCCAAGAAAAGTTACACTTTGAGACAAAAGCAGTAATTAACGGTTACCTTATACACAGCTAGCGCGCCAATTTGCTTCAAGATAAGCGAATACTCGAAACATCGGACTTTGGGTTGAGCATAGATTTTAACAAGTAAAACAGTTTCTTAAGGTCAGAACCACGAAAAACTTCGGCAAAAGTGAATCTTTGACTTTTCCGACATGGGATAAAACAAGAAAGCAACATAGAAGCCTTTCAAATACTTAAATATGATTGGTCGACAGGTATTTACTTTTACACAATGATTTGAAATAGCTTAGTATAATAAAATCTATCCTGTTAAGAAAGAATTATATTGTTTTAAAAAAACAGAATAACGAACTTTTTTTTGACTGAAGATGCAAATTAAGAGGAAATTGTATCATTTTTCATTGATATAATAATGTATTATTTGAAGGAATTCAATTTCTTCACTGAGAAAAATGTTTCACAGTATAGTTGATCTGTTTTATGAGGATTCCAGAAAAAATTGAAGTTTTCTATAAATTATATCAATAAATAACTTCTAGATTTTCTGAAATACAGCTCATGCTCGAGCTTGCATTCACACAAACACTAAATATGCACATTTACATCCACTTATATTTTTATTTTATAAACAGAATTTTATTTTTTAAAAAATTGCAACATCACCCTTGTACATAGTAGTTTAGTAACTCTGATATAACTTTCTCAATTTGGATGTATGTATTTCACAAAATATCTTGTTACATAATAAGTGACAATTAATACTTCATTTTGATTGGTGAAAATAAATAATGAATTTCACTTTTGTTACACAAATTAATTAACTCACTTTACTTAATCTCAGTTATACGAAATCATCATCATCATTGATTAATTTGTAAATCAAAACTATGAATGGATTAAATTAGTAATTGTAATAAAAAAATTTGGTGTCTCATGTTGGATTAATGTGTTTATTTTTAAATATTTACTATCATAATTTATTTATTTAAGCCTGAAGAAATGAAGAAGTTTAAAAGATTCAAAAAAGGTTTTAAAACTCTTGAAAATTACAAATCGCCAACCGATCCTTTATTTCAATTCCAATGGTACTTAGTAAGAAATTTCATAAGTTTTATTTTTTGTCAAAAAAATTACTTCTTATTCCTGGAATTTGCTTCGTGATGAAAGAAAAGTGACACTTCCAAATATCCATCTTTTTATTATTTTAGTTATAGGTCAGCACCCAACGAAGAAAATTCTTCCATGACTGGAAAGAATTAAACTGTGGATGTCCAAATCAAGACCTAGAACAGCTACTTTAGAATTAACAGCCACCTTATTCATAAGTCGGACAGATAATTTACTTAGAGATGAGATAATACCGGATATATCCAACGTCAAGTTAAAGCATAAATTTTAACATCTAGTGACTTATTGTTATGACTAAGAAAAACTTTGACAAAACAGAAAGATTTTGTCCCACATTCGGATACATAATCATGCACATATATACAAAATCACTGACATTGTCGTCACACACACATTCTGATTTGCCGCACACATTTCTGGAAGACAAATTACTCATAAAGTGCAAGCTGGTGGTTTAAATATTATTTATTTTGGTTTCGGATTGGAGTAGAAAGAGATTCTAATTTTTTTTAACTGTAACAATGATTTTTTTTCAGAAAAACAAAGGACAGAATGGCGGAACTAAGCATTTGGATTTGAATGTCGAAGAAGCGTGGAACTTGGGTTATACGGGAAAGGGCGTGACGATTGCCATCATGGACGACGGTATGTATTTATACATATATATTTTTTTCTTTTTCTCGTTCTTTGACAACTTGTTCACAAGAATTCAGAATAACAAATACTATATAAGTAATATAGAAGTTTCATTAGATTGCTAATTCTCTAATAAATTCTTCACTTTCAAGTGATTTATATAACTTGATCGAAGAAAATATATCACTCTCTTGCCTAGTTTAGACTTATATGTTATTTAATTTACTCAAAAACTATCGGGTATACAAACAAGCCTACAAACTAAGTAAAAATAGAACAAACTAATTAACAATACTTAACTAACTAATTACTCAACTTGGCACAGTGATAAGATAACACTAATCAACTAAGTTATAGCATATAAATAATACCTAATAAGATATATATTATCCTTTAATTTTTAGGAATTGACTATATGCATCCAGATTTAGTAGAAAGCTTCGTAATTTTTAAAATATTTTAAACTTACTTGTTAAGCTTTTTGAGCATAATTTAATTAAAGTCTAAATTTATTTTAAGATGATAGAGGCAAGTTATGATTTTAGTAGCGATGATCCTTTCCCATATCCAAGATACACTGATGATTGGTTTAACAGGTTTTTTCTTTTTCATTTGTAATTTGTCAATATTTTTGCACCATTATTACTCTGATACGTGTTTTAGATAAAATTTTACATAGAATGAAATTTTCAATAAGTTAAAATTAAAGTTGTCTAATTATTTTTATGCATATTTTTAGTTGAACTCTGTGATTAAATTTCCTTCTTATTAATTTTATATATATAGTCTCTATATAGTATCTTGCATTTGTACGAACTGTGAAAATGAATTATCAACTTGTAAATCAAAATATATTTTTGAGCTAAAGAATTCCAACTTTTTATGATTTTATAGGCAATTTTTTGCATATATAAATATAATTTCTCATAAAAAACAAGTTTATTTTTCTATTAGAAAAAACTTAAAAATTTAAGTTTCAAAATTACTTTTATTTTAAAATTTACCCCTCACACGCTATTCCAATATTGAGTAATGCATAGCTTAAACTTGTATAAATCATTCATACTAATGATATTTCTTGAGCATGCTCATACTCTTAGCTGCAAAATATATAACAGGGCTTTTTATAACGAGTGCTTTAGTTTTGTCGCAATAATGTCTTTTGCATCTAATGTACAAACTATTATACTTTGTTGTAAGTAGTCACACGTCGTATCTGTTTTCTATTCGTCATGATAATAATTATTTTTTTCATACACACTTACTTTTACAATACTAATTGTTTTGTTCCAAAAAATGTCGCAACTTTTCCAATGAAGAGATCAAGTGTGGTAACATAATGTATTCTAGGGATCCACCTTTAGTTCGATCTTCTTCAAGAAAAATTTCAAAAGAAATGCCTCGTTCTATTTATAATCCTAGGGATGAACTAAGTGCATTTTGCTAATTTTATGATTATAATATCTTTTTGCAATTTCAAGTATTCACAAATCTAAAAGTAAAGGATATCATAAAAATACTACGTTCATCAAAATTGTAAGAAAACTTATCCATCATTTATGAAATGATTTTCGCTTGATGAGCTCGAGAAGAAAGAAAGAAAATTGTCAAGTTAGCGGCAGTCAGAGAAGTTTGGACTATTTTTTACAAAAACTTGTTACAATGTTTGATCCCAGAAAGTACTCTGATCGTTGAGGAACAGTTTTATGGATATAGAGGACATATACCGAGAAGAACTTGCATTCCAAACAAGCCAAGAAAAAATAGCATTAAATTTTTTTTTCTAAAACTCCTAAGAATTCCATTTATAAAATTTTACATATTTTTGTTGAAAACATAACTTGGTTAAATTTATTAAATTTAGGTTTTCTTTTCGCAGTTTTGATAAATATTTGGAACCTAACTGTTTTGAAGTCCAAATAACTAACATTTAAATTTATAATTATTTTTTTAATTTTTATTATATACATATTCGCATAAAGTTTTATTTAAAAATGGTAATGTTTTTATTTTATCATTATTAAAATCGAAAAATTATGGATAATCGGCATTTGTCGATGTGAATATCAGATACACATATTGTCTATATGGCAGGATTGCCAAATGTGGATTAAAATAGTCAATCCAGCTAATTTTAGCAGTTCTGGCCTAAAAAATGTACATTTTCTGAGCAACTTTTTTGGGCTAATAAATACTAATTTGAGTATATAGCCATATTTTAAACATATGTTTTTCTGTTTTGAGGAAGAGAAAATTAAAATTGGATAAAATTCCTTTCTGTTCAATTACTTTTTGGAAAATTGGTATAATATTCAAAAATTCTTTGAAATCTCTCAATTTATGCGCAATGCCTGCAGCACTTATTCTAAAACACGTAAATCGTCTTATTTTATAAAGTTTGTGTAAAAGAAGTCCAAGTTATTAGGTCAACAAAAGGCAACTTTTTATTAATAGCTCCAACTTTTTTAATAGTGCACTTTTTATAAGTGATCTAAATTGTGTAAAAATTTAATAAGTTTACAAAGAGCAAGTATATAACAATTTTGGAATTGCTTTTATATACTGAAGAGTTCAGAAAGCAAACAAAAAATTAATTATTTGATTTTTTTATTTTATTTGACAGGATCATTTTTAATATAGATAAAGAATTTTGACTACTCCATTCTCGCACATAAATAAAATAATAGAAAAACGTAATCCTTGAATTTCACAATGAAAGGTGCATATGATTTATATAGAAATATCGAATTTGAAGATGTTGTGGTATGAAAAACTACCTGGAATAATAAAAAGGAAATCATAACATATGGGAAAAGAAGCATATCTACGCATATATATATATATATATACATATGCTCTTCTCTGCCACAGACAACAAAGAGGGGAAAGATAAATTCCAGTGATTAAAAATCTTGTCTAAAGATCGTGCGTTTTCAAAAGAGAATAATTAAAAGTATTAGATCGTATCTTACAATATTAATAATAATTTGGAAGAGTGATTTTTTAGTTCTTTTTTTTTTGCTAATAAAGTCACCTTTTTGAAATCGTTAGGTCAATTTTTAAAGGGGTTATAGATCAACTTTGGTTCCTAAAGCCATAAGAATGTTATGAAGATTTCAATATACAACTTTTAGTTCTATTTGATCTTTTTTCGATTCTATTTTACCATTTTTTAGTTTTTTATTATATTTTTTTTTCATTTTCTATTTTATCTCTGTTCTATTTAATTCCAAGTAATAAAAAAAGATAAAAAGAAAATTTAATCAAAAACACCAAATAGAATGGAAAACAGATAAAATAATATTGAAAAAAGGTAAAAGAGTACTGAAAATGCTGTATCATAGATATTATTGACGTCTTTATACCGTATTATGTGCAAATTATAAAAACAGCTGCTGGAAGGGAAACAGAGAGGAGTACACAAATAATGTAGAAGAAATCAATGATATTGTTTCGATCAGATAAATTGCAAAAGATGATAATTGTTTGTATCAATTTTTTTCTAAACATTAATTTATTAATAAAAATATTTTATCCATATATCATTATAAATTGAGTATACTGGAGCAGTTAGTTTTCCCTACTTTTTTCTGGGAGATGAAATGTTTTTTGGATTCTAGCAACCACCATGGGTAGTGCTTTTGTGCGAGAGGGATACTGGTGATATTCTCTTTGGTTCAAAATATAGATGGGATATGGTAAGTAGTGGATTACAAATTTAATATGCCTTGTTTTTCATTAGCCATGGAACTCGGTGTGCTGGAGAAATTGCTTCTGCCAAAGATAATGGTTTTTGTGGAGTGGGAATTGCATTTAACGCTAACATATCAGGTTAAACTTTTCAAATTTGTATATGTTTTTGCAAACAAGACTTAGCTGAGTATGCCTTTCCAAAATGTACTTCATCAATTAACTTTTGGAATTATAAACATTTTTCTTTAGGTAAAAAAAATTACAAACTTGTGTCAAGAAAATGTTAGCATCATTTAATACTTAACTCACTAACTACTTCAATAACTAACCTACTCATTCAATTTAAGTACTTAAATAAATATTATTATAACAAAAATCAAGTGTAAGAATTTTTTCATTATTATTATATTTGCACAATTCAATACATGATTTTAAAATCAATTTTTTCAATGTCACACAATGTTATTATCATTATATTTTTACAATTCACCTTGATAATAAAATAAAAGAGCTAAAATTATAGAAGCCTTTTTGAATTATAAAAATATTTATTAATGACAAACATTAAATTTCATTACTTTTTGTAGGAATTCGCATGCTTGATCAACCCTATATGACAGACTTGATTGAAGCTTCTTCAATGAGCTACAAGCCTAATTTGATTGACATTTATTCTGCTAGTTGGGGTCCTACAGATGATGGTAAAACTGTGGATGGACCAAGAAATCTAACTATGAATGCTCTGGTTAATGGCGTAAATGAAGTATGTCATGTATCTTAATAATTGTATATCTGTGATTTGATTGGCTGAAATTATCCACTATATCTCTTAAAATATATATAGTGCACACCCCCCCCCCCCCCCTCGTCATTGAAATTTCTTTTCACGCTGTTTGTAAATGTTATCATTTTGGAAGCTAACTACCTCATTATCTGAGCAAACAACTTTTTAACGACTTAATTAACTCTGAAAAAAACCAAGCAATTATCTAGCCTCAAGTCTCATGAAATAAATTGTATTAACAAGATAAGATCTAGATATATATCCAGAGTGAGAATATTTTTTAACGTTAAATGTTTTTCAAAAAGTTAACAAAACAATTAACTAAATATGTAATTATGTTTTAAGTAACTAATATATCTACCTTCTAAATAAATAGAACAACAACTATTCAATTTACTACTCGATTATTTTGGCATTTTAATGGTCTTTACTTAAATTCAAACAAAAAAAAAGTTAAATTGAAAAGGATAGAACTTGAAAAAGGACGAACTAAAAGTTAAAACGCAAAAATATATTGGGAGACCAAGTGGTATAAACGTGTGGTTGTTTTATTGACTAGGGCAATGTCAATCAAATGGCTTTTTATGAGTTTCTTAGAAAAAATGTGAATTTATTTAGGGCAGAAATGGTTTGGGAAATATTTACGTGTGGGCGTCTGGAGATGGGGGTGAGTTGGATGATTGCAATTGTGATGGCTACGCCGTATCCATGTGGACCATTTCTATAAATTCAGCGATCAACAATGGACAGAATGCTAAGTATGACGAAAGTTGCGCTTCGACACTGGCGTCGACTTTCAGTAACGGCGAAGATCCCTTCTTCTATGGAATAGTATTGCTTCATTATACATTTATTGACACTTTTTTAACCCATGGAAATTTTTTTGGTGGACAGATGTTAAGTCTTTTTTTAGTTATATAAACAAACAGTTTATAAATTAAATGTATAAAAATTGGTAAATATAATTTATTTCGTAATAAAAATTATTTTATGAAATTCAACTTTATTTAACAGATTTATTTCATTAAATTTTACCTACAATAAACACTAAAGCTCTTTAATAAATCAATTAAAATACAAAAATAATAATTAATAAAAAGTAATCAACCTGTGAGCAATGTTTTTCTGCAAATTTTTTTAAATCTGACTCTATTGATGTCAATAAATGTCGAAGATCACTCTTCTTTTCAATATCAAGCCTATTACGGGTTTTGGGTAATAGATGGGATACATAACTAAAGCCCGCTTCTACAAGATTCGAAGATGGAAAAGCAATAATGTAGAGATGTGCTTTTTCCCACAGTAGAGGATATTTTTCTGAAATATCCCTCTTTTTCCATATATTATGCCTCACATCTTTAAATTTTGCTTACAAAATTTGATCGCTCTGCTTATCAATGAGGGTCTCTTGTAAAGAAATGTCGAATTTGGCAACATTGACTTCACATGGGAATGCAACCCAATCTGGAAATTCTATCATGAGATCATTAAAGCGAGTTTGGAAGTCTTGGTACAAATTTTCCAGATGTTGAGTGTACAATGAAAGGTCATCATCGTGCAAACTGATGTAAATCGAAGCCAAACAGGGAAGCTGATCAAAGACACGCCGACTAATATTGGTTTTATATAGCTGTAGTTTTCTTAGAAAAGGAGTAATAGCTCCTTTACAGGTTATGAGATCGGAATTTTTTCCTTGAAGCTGTTTATTAAATAAATTTAATTTTTCAAATATGTCTGCTAAATAATATATATCGCATTTAGCTGCGTCCAATTGTTCAATTAACTGGCTGTTATCCAGAAATGAAAGAATAGTGTAATAAAGCGATTTAGGCAGCTTCATTTTAATAGCCACGGTATGCATCACAATACGTTCATATTTTTCGTCATTTTGATTGCAGAATTCGTGAATGATTCTGTCTCGTAGTAGAGCATTCGATTTAATATGATTAACCTTTATCACTGCATAAGGGCATATTGCAAACGTCCAACCAATTTCTTTGCAACTAAATGCTGTTGGTGTATAACGCAATGTATGCAGAATACTTCCAGGATACCCTTTTTAAGTGGGCAATGAAACCCCTGTATCTGCCTACCATGGAAGGAGCACCATCAGTAGCACATGCAATTATATTTTTGATTGGAATATTATTTTCTTTGAAATAAGTGGAAACTTTATTAAATATTGTTTGACCTTTTGCATCGGTTTTAAGGCTTCTTGCAAAAAGCATTTCTTCTTTAAATTTGTTATCATCTAGAAATCTTACATTTTCCTTTCGTGACCATGATACATAAACAATTTTACCTTCGTCTGCTTTTTCAAATAGTTTTGTATATGAATCTTCTGTTTTGTAATAAATATTGTCTGCTTTTTCTAGTCACGAAAATGGCTAATAAAATGACTTCATTATTGCTTAACCCATTTAAGACCAATCAAAGCAGACGATATCTAAAAAACGCAGATGATTTATATTCAAAGTCATTGAAAAAAGCAGAAGATGAAATTACTTATGTTCCAAAATAGGAACATTGGTCGTAAATGGGTTAATGTGGTTTCATCAATTACGCTTGAGTTGCTTAAAGGAATGCACTTTGTAATTATTCCAAATTAAAATAAATTTAAATTATCATGAAGTTTCCTAAAATATTGTATTGGTTGTTTTTTCTTTTGATTGAGCTTGGTTTCCAGATGAATCTTAAGCTTACTTGGCTTCATGCTATCATTTGAAAGCACATTCATACATATGAGGCACATAGGTTTTGTTTCATTGCTTGGGGACAGAATAAATCCGTAAGTTAAATATTCAACAGAATATTGTCTACATTTCTTTTTCTTTGGAACAGACATACCGGGTATAAAACAAAATTAATACAAAAGCTATAAAAATATATCATTCTTATTTAGAATATATGTAAAATTTCAAAAAAAATACAGGACTTAATTTGCGACCTAACTATAATAGGTCTTTTTTACATTTATTAGAAAGGAATATTAAATAGGTATTTTACCCGAAAATAATTAACAAAAAATACTTTTAACTAATCAAGATAAATGACAAAAATTTGAAATAGTTATTTACAAAAATTTTTCTTTAAGAATTTGCATATTTTGAAACAATTTAAAAAATAGACAAGTAAATTTACTTTTACAAAGTTATTTGTGATTAATTAAACAAATTAAAAAAAAATTGTAATACAGAAAGCACTTATTACTTTTTTTATTGCCTTGATGCTAATTGGAAAAATCTTTGCAGTACATTTTCCTATTTGTGTCAAAATTAAAGTCAGTATTTCTAAACTAATATTTTAAATATCTTATCTTTTCTCAATGAAGTTTTGTAGTGACCTGAGGCGAAAAAAGTTCTTGTGAGAAGCTTATAAAACCCGAGTTGATAGCTTCGAAGAAATTGTTTCTCCACAGAAACTATCCACCGTAACGTAAAGGTCCTAATCTTAAATATAAACAAAATCTTTTTTTTAATTTTAAGAATTTATAATATATAAAAACAAAAGCAGTTTTAACCCCTTTCCAAGAATCCAAGGTATAATGAGGTGCTGATAAGAATAGGAAATTACCTTATAGTCTTTATATAAACTCAAACTTCCGATTCCTTTATAACCTCATTATACCTTTAATTCTTGGAAAAAAATTAAATCTGCTTTTCTTTATTCTTTTTACCTGAAGAGAGAAACCAATGAAATAAAAAACTTATGATTTGCTTTATTTTTCTTTCAAGCATACATATGCATTAAAAATAATTACAAGACATCTTTTAAAAGTTAAATTGTTCTGTGGACCACCAAAATAATACCATGGACGCCCAATTTAATATTTTTTTGTGTGGACCCCCTGAAATTTCCTATGGACTCCGGTTGAGAATCACATTTATGATGTGATGATGAAGGTGATAATGATGTTGCCTATTATTTTTATTATTATAAATATTCTAAATTTCATTTAGGCAACCACGGATTTGTATGGAATGTGCACGAAATCGCATTCTGGCACTTCTGCTTCGGCTCCTCAGGCTGCCGGCATTTTTGCTCTTGCGTTGGAAGCCAAGTTCTTTTTTTAACTTATATTGATCATTCATGTATTTTGAATTTAGTTGAAAAAATTGTATCTAACTTCCATAATTTCCAAAAAGAGTTTCGACTCAAAAGTCGTCCGCATAAAAACGTGAAGGTTAGTACTATAAAAGGATAGTTTGGATCAGTGAGTGGAAGGGTTGAATTTTTTGAAGTTTCCAACAAAGTGTTATATTTTATTGTCCACGTTTTGCGTGAAATTAAATTCAAGATTTGAATTTGTAACAATTGTATGATACATCAAGTGAAAATATGATTGCATCTTTTATTGCTGCTTTAGCATCACCATTTTTTGCATTTGAAATAATTTCTTAATTATCTATTCATTTTATACTTTTGTTAAATTTTTTGAATTATAGAATAATAAATTATATGTTACAATAATACTAACTAAATGAAAAATGTTTTAATTAAACTAATTATTATTTTTACAAAATTACTACTGTTTGTTTGTTTACAAAACAATTTAAGTTGAACGAAACGTATAGTTGTATCTTCAATTAATGAAAATGTCAAACTTATTTATTATTTCTTAGAGAATTAAAAAGCATTTCATCATTTAGCTCCAATCTCACATGGAGAGATATGCAACATTTGACGGTGTTAACTTCAAAAAGAAATAGTTTGTATGATCAAAATGGAGATTTCATGTGGACAATGAATGGAGTTGGATTGGAGTTCAATCATTTATTCGGATTTGGGGTTTTGGATGCCGGAGAAATGGTAAAATTGGCTAAGATTTGGCAGCCCATTTCAGAAAGGGTTCATTGCCAAGGAGGATATATAAGCTCACAGAAGTAAAATTTTCCGTTTAAACTTATGTATTTAGGCAAGATAATAATATACTAGGTAAATTATTGAATGAATATTTTATATAATTTTAACTCTAGAAATATATATTATATATCACGTAACCTTGTTAAGGTTAACATTTAGCAGACATCTCAACAAAAGATTATTATGTAAGTAAAAGAAGTGATATAAATTTTAGCAGGCATCCTTAAGGAATGGGATAAATTTTTGACAGGCATTAATAAGACATGATAAAAATCTTAAAATGCATATATTTGAATATCTTTTTCATTGAAACTAAAATATATATAATTGAACAATAGATGATGCCTCCTTGTAAACGGACAAAATCTATCCATATATTTGCTTTAAAGAAAATATTCGGAAAAGGAGGCGATTTATATCACTTCTTTTACTTACATAATAATCTTTTGAAATATCCTTTGTTGAGATGCGTGCTAACTTTGAATCTTAACAAGGTTAGGTGAAAATATATATCATTTCTTTCGAATTACACTACTGACAGTAGGTGTTCGGGATAAATTTTACAGAATAATATTTGGATTTTTTTCAGACCTTAAAAATTTTTTTTACGCATATTACGCTTTTTTTTATTCATACACGAAAATACAACGAGAATGAAGGACTAAAACCCACAGAATTTATATATTTTGATTTATATATTGATCATTCATGTATTTTGAATTTAGTTGAAAAAATTGTATCTAACTTCCATAATTTCCAAAAAGAGTTTCGACTCAAAAGTCGTCCGCATAAAAAGGTGAAGGTTAGTACGATAAAAGGATAGCTTGAATCAGTTTAGGTTTCGAGAATCCTCTGAAACCTAAACCTTGGAAAAGAAAAACTTATATCATGAATCATGATGATTCGTACCGACCATCAAAATGAAGAGATTATGATGAACTCTGCTCAATGCTCCCTAAACTCTGTGAAAACAATCCGAAATGAGCTAGAAAATTGCAATGGAGACTACGAGGCTCTCGCTAAAGAAAGAAACATACTAGACGATCTGATGCGCTCGCACAGCAGAATTTCTTGAAAATCTCCAGAAAAAAGTGTTGGAGGATCCTGGCATTAGAATTCGGGCTTTGTCTCGTGAATTGAATGTTTCAGCCTCTAGCATGAAGCTTTCTCTTAATGAAGATCTTCGATACTATTCATACAAGCGTCGCAGAGGTCAACTTCTCAAAGAAAAAGCCTGCCAAAATCGTCCGATAAAGGCCAAAAAACTTTTGAGCAAAGTGAAACATTCTGCTAAAGCACAAACGATATGGTCTTTTCGGATGAGAAAATTCTTTGCCAATACCAAAAGCACAACACGCAAAATAAAAGATGGCTTGCATACAGTCCAAATAACACTCCGTGAGCCACGCAGACTAAATTTTCCCAAACTGTGATGGTTTTCGGATGTGTCCTCTGAAGTTGATGTAATTACTCCGCATTTTTTGAAAAGGGTCACTAAAACGACAGGAAAAAATAACGTACTAAAATGACAATGCGGTCAATTTGACCGCAGTATGGAAATAATACTGCACATGGAAAATATGTAAAGATATTTGCGTTTATTAAAAATTTATTTGAAAAAGTAACATAAAAAAAGAATTATGTACAATTTTTACAAAACGTAATTGTTTTAGCTGAGCACTTTCCACAAACTGGGTGTTTGCATTCATCGCAATTTTTTGAAGCTTTGTTTCGACATCTATATATAAAACAAGTCCTACGTGTAGCTTTATTTGAGCATTCTTCTCTTGTTTCTGATTTTCGTCTATTTATTTTTTTACGCTTTTGAGATTCCAAAGGATTATCAGAAGTATCACAGAGTTCTTCAACTAACTTCAAGATGTATTCCCGACGAGGCATTTCAGAACTATTTACTAGTTTGTATAAAATCCAAGAGTTTATCAAAGCAAGGTCTAAAATATTGAAAAATACAGCCAAAGGCCACCTCTTTGTCTTTACTTTAGTCGAGTACATACGACACATTTGATCAATAATATCTACTCCAAATTTTGTAGAATTGTAGTAAGTAACAGTTTCTGGTTTCTTTTTTACTTCATTGTTAACAGAAACGTAATCATTGTGAAGACTGCTTAACATTAAAACAACTTTCTTACTCTTTGCTTTGTATGCTGTTAAGGACATGTTATTAGTGAAGTAAATGTTTGAAGTAAAAACTAGAACCTTCTTCGTATACATTTTTTCCACTTCAATCGGAACTTCTTTTCTATTATGACGTAAAGTACCTATAAAGCTTATGTTTTCTAAAATTAAGTCAGAGACTAATTTTTTTGAAGTGAAAAAGTTGTCGCAAGTAATGTTGTAACCTTTTTTAGTAACCATAGCTTGCTTGACTAACTTTTTCACTACATATTCACCAAAGGACAATGTCCCTCTCTTCATCTTTCCCAAGATATGGAAAACCAGAACACAAATATTTTGTCTTTACATCAACCATCACCAGAACTTTATTCCATATTTGTCTGGTTTGCTAGGTAAATACTGTGTGAATGGACATCTTGCTTTTGTTGGCAATAGTTGCTCATCTATAGTGAGTTCGGAAAAGGGACATAACACCTTCCGCTATTTTCAAAAATATTGACCAAACTTCAGAAATCATCGCAAACTTATCTTCTTTTAAACGAAATCTTCTTTGAGTTTTAAGATCAAATCGTAAAAACTTTAGTACTTCTTCAAATCTTTCTCTTTGAATGTTATCTTTGAAAAATTGTATTCCCCATTTTTTTGACCATAAACTTCTTAGTGGGAGTTTTCTTGCTCCAACAACTCCTCTAAGCATGCACACGGCTAAAAAAATTTCTAAATCTCTAATTGAAAGATTCCATCCACTTTCCTCTCTATTTCCTTCTTCAATTGTACATTTTTGAATGTGACGTAAAATTCTTTCGTCAAAAATGCACCTGAATGCCGACTTTGCATTATCGTCTATTTCACGAAAGGAATAAAAGTAGGACCAGGTTTAACTTTGAAAATATTCTGAGACAAAGTTCTTCCTCTTACAACACTAGTTTTATTCCATTCAGTCCCATCTTTAGCTAGAACCGTGCAATCATCCTCAGTTCTAGTTTCATAAGGAGCACTTGTTTGATCAAAGTTAGAGTTTTGACTTCCTTCATCATCGTGAAAAAACTTTCAGAATCACTTGAATCTTGATTGAAACAAGAGTATGATTCAACTTCAGACTCATAGCATAATAGTTCATCATCACTACCAGAGACATTATCAAACATATCTTTCATATAAATTGAGGCTTTTGCTGCTGCATCACGAGTTGGTTTATCCATAAGAAAAGCAAAGTAAACTACAACAGGAAATAAAGACTATCAAAAATCGTTAGTGAACAGAAAGAAAGAGAAAGAAAGAAAGAAAGAAGGAAAATAATAAATAAAGCTGCAGTATTGCATATCAAAACAAACTTGACAGCTCTTCTTGTGATCTTTCATTTTTTTGAAAAAATAAATGTGTCAAATAAAGTGATTTATGCTTTTTTATATCAACGTGCCAAATGTGTCAACTTTACAACACCATACAATATTTTATAATTATATATATTTGGGTTCTCTTTTCCGATTATTGTTTTCAAGTAGCAAAAATACCTTGTGTAGCACATGTTTATCACTGTGCGGTCAAATTGACATCAATGTCACTTGAGGTATTTTTTACTTTTTCTTCAAAATGAAGAATCGTAACTGTTTAATTTTTTACTTTAGAAAAAGAGTTAATTAAGTGGAACAAGATCAATGAAAATTGTTTAAATATTTTGAAAATTTTAAAAACACAGAGGTTATAAAGTTTAAAATGCGGTCATTTTGACCGCAATGTCATTTTAGTGTTAAGTTGAATTTATATGCCTACGTGGACTTGCTGACTACTGTAGTAAAGCCATGGGTAACAAGAGTGACCAATAATAGGCCATGTGTGGCAGCAGGATTTCGCGCCTTGTCACACCTCAGAAAAAAGTCAAAAATGATTGTCAGCTAACTTTTACGACTATGCCAGTCCAAATGTTTGGCTTCCAAACTCCCAAGTTCTTAACCCGATGGATTATTATATATGGGGAGATTGGGGGGCCTGTGGAGAAAGACACCAATCGCTGTCCTAATACTACAAAAGCCCAGTTAATCGACAGAATTAAAAGTTTTTGAGACCCTTCCCAGGGAAAGTGTAAAATTAGCTTGTTCTAGATTCCGAAGTTGAATAGAAGCTGTAATAAATGTCAATGGCGGTTATTTTGAATAAAATTCTTTGATAAGTGTAATTTCTTTGTATATTGAATTTCTTTTAAATCTAATAAATTTTGGTAGTTATCAAACAAATTTCTTTTTTCTGATGAAAATGACAAATTTATCCGAAAACCCTTATATCAACACATATTAAACATTAAAAAAAAGAATAAAAAGTAAAACTTATAGACATTTGCCACTTTTCATTTTTGATTTCGATATGAGATAGTATTGGTGTGCGATTTCTTCATCGGACATTGTCGGTATAAATATAACGAATACTCTCGTTAAAAAACAGCAAAGTGCTCTCAAATATTTATAATATAGGCTTAAAGTCCATAAAAATAGCTTTGATTTGGTATATCGCATGATACATTTGGTTGAGAAATGCGAAAGTTATAAGCGTTTTAATATTTGACTAAAATTTAATATACTAACACTACGAATAAACGAAGCGTACACTTACACGATAAAATAAACCGTACACGCGTAACCTATGCTTAAAATTTCATCTATTTTTGAAAAGTAGAAATTGATTTTTCTGGAAAAAAAATTAATTATATATATATTTATATATCTAATTTCTTAATAGAATAAAGTAATTTTTTTGATAGTTTTTGTATTTACATAATGGAAGAGTTGAGTCAAAGTAAAAAGCAATTAAATTAGTAAGCACACGTGAATAAGTCACTTTTTTAGTACTTTAATATCTCCAATATTTTTTGGAAACCGTCTTCTCTTTCAAAAAATAAAATGAAGAGATTGGGGCTATTTCTCGTTATAATTTTTACATATTTCACATCTTTTTTATTTAGAAAATTTAGCACAAACAATTCCCTCACACTTCAAATGGATACAACTGCATGTGCTGGTTTGGTGAATGAAATAAATTTCCTGGAGCATGTTCAAGCGATAATTTCGGTGAAAGCAGAAAAACGCGGAGACATCACGATTCATATCACATCTCCTTCCCAAACACAGTAAATAAACGCAAATTTGAACTAATCAAAGTATAGAAAAGATTGTCACACTTTTCAAGACTCTTATTAGCAGATTAATAAAACCTTTCTAATTTTCATTTCAGAACTATAGACCAATTTTGATAGAATCGGGTTTTTGAATTAAAGTATTGAACGTTTACTTTTTTCGTGTTATTAGCCATTTGCAAATACTTGAGAAACGAATAAAAATAATTTATTTATTTTAAAATTAACTTAATAAATTATTTATTAGTGAAAATCAACCAATCATATGAGGGTTTTAAATATTTTGGTTATATCTCCGTGTACACAATTATTTACTAAAAATATTAAAACTTAGTTATTTTTATTTAAATGTTTGCATTTCAGTAGCAAATACAAGTAAACATGGAAAAAAAGAAATTAATCATTAGAAACAATTAATTTTGGGGTTGAATCATACCGTTTTCAAGTTCTTAAGTAAAAATCGGAAAATCACAGTAGTAAGCGAAACTTTTTCGGTATTTAGGGCTTATTTTCAAAAAAAAATTCATATTCAATCTTTAAAATATTTAGGAGATTAAAGAAAAATTTTGCCGATACTAAAGTTGTAACATAACTAAGGGTGTTAATAAAAAATTGAAAACATATAGATAGTGTTTATTTACAAATTTTTCACTCAATACTTATCTCTTCTTTTTTTTTAGATTTATTTTCTAAGTTAGTAAAAATGTTAAGTATGATTTATCTATGAAACAATTTATACTTGATTTTCCATGATTAAGATCAATGCTTTTGTCTCACCGAAGAAAAGACGATGATCATATTAGAGGTTTTCAGAGATGGCCTTTTATGACGACACACACATGGGCCGAAAATCCGCGTGGCTTGTGGAAAGTTCAAATCAGACTGGAAGGTATGTCATCTTAGTATTTCGATATACACGGCCTCTTTAGAATTAAAAAGGTTTCAAACACTTTTTTAGAACTTAGAACTGAAATTGGTATATCAGTATTTTTCAAGATCTTTTAATGAAAATTTAAATAAACTGTCTTTTTCATCCTAAAATACAAACCCTAGCTTCCATTTGTATTTAGGGATCTGTTTTACTTTACGGAATCTAGTAAAATGCAAAATTGATAAGATCTTATAATCTTTACTAAAGGCGTAAAAATATTTTGAACTGGTGATATATAAATCGTTTTTTTTTGTCAAAAAACTAAAAGTTTAAATATTTTCAAGCGTAAAAATTTCTATAGATATTAAATAAAATGCACCCCTTTCCACTAAATTATTTTTATACCTAAATACATCCTTAATATATAATAAATAACTAAGCTAGCATGAAGTAAAATCAAATAATTAGTTACTTCATTTAATCTTTTAGATATATATTAATAAGTCAGGTAGAATATCAAGTAACTACTTCCGTTTAAGCTAGCTAGCTGTTTTCATTTAGAATAATAATAATATAATCAATTACTTCTCTTTTAAGAGGAATAATTATTTTAGGAAAGAGAAATTGTATGCCAATTACAAAACTTCTTAAAATTTGTCTATACTTTTAGGAGGAAACAAGAACATAACTGGAGTTTTCACAGAATTAATCCTCTTTTTTCACGGCACGAAAAAGTCTCCGTACCTACATCAACTGGATCAAAAAGACAAAGCAACTTCAAAGCTAACAATCGCCAAAAAGTTACACTCTCGATTTATGCGGGAGATTTAAAAATGGCGACATGAACAATTTTTCGCCTCATTTATGTAGATACCTGTGATACTTTCGTCTTATTTTTACTTAATCATTTGTCTAGAGTACATAACTTATACATATTTATTACATAAAAACATTTTTTAAATGCAAAAATTATAAATAAATATTCTTAAGCTTAATCAAAATACATCATACTTTTAGCTAATATGTATTCCGATCATGAGAGCAAACAAATCAAAAATTTTCCATTTATGCTCTTCCCAATTTTCGCAATTCAACATATATTTCACGTTTTGAAAGTTTCTTTCATTTATGGTTTTCAGATGAAACAATAAACAACATATATTGAGTTATATTATATTAGTGGCTTCAGAAAATTTTAAACCTTCACACTGTGGTAATGGACAAACCGCAGAAGAGGTATTGCGCATTTGCTATTTAATCTTTGAGGAACCATTTTTCAAAAGAAAGTCATTAAAGAAGTAACAGTCGTATGTATGATTTTTTTGCTACTTCAAAATCTTCAGAACTGCAAAAGCAATTTCATTTTAAACAATTATTGCAGTAAATAAAAGGAAACCAACATTTTAGCATAATTCGTAAATAGCAATATTCTTTTCACAGTAAAATCATAGTATATTTTCAAAATTAGAGCTAGTGAACTATTTAAAAGAATTACTTTTTCAAAAGTGATACAAATTAGCTTATTTCATTTCGGTAGGAAATTATTATTCATAGAACAGTAAAAAAATTCAAGCATTGAAAAAATGAATTGAAACGCATCAAAATGAAAAATTAAAAAGAAGAAGGTACACCTCTTTGAGGAATGACTAGAGCAACTGTAATCCTAGCGATGGTTATTAAAGGTTTAAAGTATTTTCTAGACTAAAATATTATGCAACGGAATCGATATATGATTTATTTTGAGTTATAAATTTTTGTTATTTGTCAAAGCAATTCCAAATATGCGTAAAATTTTAAGGATGAAAGAGAGAGGCAATTTGCGCCTTTGTTCACCTTAATTTTTTGAAAAAGTACTTCAAGAAATCTTTAATCGATGCAGTAATTCTTCTAAGAAAATGCGTTCAAAATATTTTTCAAGAATATTTTAACTCAAAATTAATATTAGTTCATTTATAAAACATTATTGTTATAAAAAAGCTTTTCTTTGTTGCAAAACGCAAATTTAGATTAAAAAGAAATTTTCTTATTAAAAGAGTAAGAAAAGATGTTAAAAAAGTAATTAAGGAATGAAGTTCGAATCAATATTAATTAATCTATTTCAAATGAGTCTATTTTTCTATTTACTATACAAGTTTATCCTATATAATATTAATTTTATCATAATTTTTATGTTGAGTCTAAAATAATCAAAATTCAAGGAATTTATAATCAACAGTTCAAGACAAAGTATAAAAGTAGAAAAACATAATCATTTTTATGGATTAACAAATATGAATTGAGGGTTCAATATTTATAGCATTCATCTTTGAAGGGACCATCAGTAGGAATGTGCATGTATTCAGCTTGTTCAATCCTTAGCTTGGTTAATTTAGCGTTGACATGATTCAAATGCAATTCAGCAATTTCTTCGTCCAGCTTAAAAAAATTAAATGTGTATCACTCATCGCATATTTGTTTTCAATCCAAATATCGATATATTACTCACGCTAGAGTTCAAAATTTTTTCTTAAACCAGTATAGAAAAGCAATAATTTATTAAAAAATTTTTCCCAATAAATTAACAATAAATTGATTGAATTATTTGATTAAACAATGACCTTTCAACTCAATTATATAAATTTCTCAAATATATATAATTCTTTTGGAATTTGTAAATTGCGAATGCCAATGTTTTATTAGATAAATGGACTATAAGTATGTAGGTAGTATGTTAAAATCTTATTGATTTTCCAATCGATAAAAATGCCTGCAATGACAACACCTATTGAAGTTTAAAGAAATTTCTATACTCGTTTTTTTTCTCTTTATACTTTACTTTGATCCTTAAAACTTAGGCTCATTTATTAAGTTGTTTAGTTTGTTCACTTAGTTATTCAGTCAGTCAGTTAGCAGAGTAGTTGGTTAATTTTTCAGGCCTGATTTTACAGCGCCAAAAAAGATTTTCGCTAAACTGGGCCATTCTGATTATTTCAAGCGATTTCTTAAATTAATTACATGGACTTTGATAAAAAAGTTTTCAAAAAATTAAAATTAATGAGAAAAGCTTTTAACACTTGGTGTAGAAATTCATTGCATTAAGAGAATGGTGCCTAAGAGAGCCAACATAAGGGAAAAGATGTACATTTTGAAAAATTACCCCGAATATGGCAGAAAAAGAAGATTGACCATGCAAAGCCATAAATAATATAGACGCGATTCACACGTTTGATGAAATGAGATCAAATAAATATTCTGGATATAGTGCTTATTCTTTAGAAATGCTCAAATATTATAGCATGAAGTTACTGACATTCCAAAAATTTTAGTTCAAAACATTCTCAACGGTACTCCAATTCATGAGTCTTGGAATTAAAGTTTAATTATATCATTATATAAGGCCAAAGGATCTATTATTTATTGTCATAATAATGCATAGCCTTTATTTTGCTTACGTAGACTTGAAGAAGGTTTTTCATTCTGCTTCTATAATTTTAATTAAATTAACACTAAGAAAAAAAGGAACAGAGAGAACTGTGGACTTACCTTGAAAATATTGGACCGGATCAACAAATAGTTCTATTCCTTAAAGATTTGAGAGATCGTTTTTAGTGGCATGATAAAAAGCTTTCACTTGGTTAGAATGTAGGATATCTAATGATAAGACTTTTTGTAAGCATGTAACAGTTTAAGTACTAGAAGATCCAAATCTCAAAGGGCCTTTGTGATAATCAGTTTCAATAAGTGGTGGAAAGCAATAAGGAGAGAAAAGGCTTTATTCACAGCCTCTCTATGTCTCAATGTAAAAGTCTCAGACAAAAAAACAGTCGTAAACTTGTTCTATTCATTCAACTTTGGATCCTATTTGTCAGCCTATTTTGGTCAAAAACTATAACTATTTTGGAAGTATGGATTTTCTAACGATATGTCCTATCACTGGGTATAATGATGGTGAATTGAATGAATTTATTAAGTTCACGCTAGGTATAAATTTTACTTTGAAGGAGATGCGTGATAAGTTTGTCAAAAGCTATGAATGTCAAAATTATTTGTTTTCAAGATCACGTGAAGAATTTTGTGGAATTCTATCTCAAAACGTTATTATAATGTGGTTTAATAATGGTGGTATAAATTTTGAAAATCATAAAAAAAATTGAGGATGTGCTGATTTTTAAGTTAAGGGATTGTGTGGGACGTTTCCAGCCCATCCTTGCGGATATTATGGTCCTGCCCGGAATACGGAGTCCAGTTCCATTCCACTAACAAATAGTAGACAGTTGTTGTTAGCCACTTGATTACACTATCTCGTTATAAGTGTAATCAAACAGTTCATTACAGAGAGAAAAAATTAAATTTCCTAAAAATGTGCTGAGGGAGTATTGCTAATAGGAGACTCGACATAAAGAATTACAATTAAAATAAAAAAATGGGAGATGAAGAGTGTAGAAATTAAGCACAGTATTAAAGAACGCCTTTCGAAGAAAAGTTCTTTTTGTTCAAATACCTTTTTCGGGAGTAAAAAAATTCCAATTTTGTCTTCGGCTAAAATTTTGTCTTTTTTAGACCAAATGTCCAACTGAGCGTATACTTGATTGCAAAAGGAATTACTCATCACAAATGACGGATGTCCCATTGCACAGCCCAAATTGACGAGTCTTCCAGAGCAGAGGAGAATTACATGGCGGCCATTGGGTAACTTGTAGCGGTCAACCTGTCAAAAATAGTCATAAAAATATATAAAATCTTAAGAATTTAAATTAGTTATGTATAAATTAGATTCGCACCCTTATTAACTAAGGAAATTCCAAGATTTTCTTGTAATTTGAAGATTTTTTAAAATATTGAAAATAGATATTAATAAATTTAATTTTAATGACAGGTATACTATTCTGATCTTTTATGGGAAAATAAAGGACAAAATTTTATATATTTATAATTAATAATAAAAACAATTAGGTTAAAATTTTAGTGTTCATTTGAAAAATCACTTTTACATATAACAGTTACATACGGCCTCCCTTTTTCCTACTTTGCTACATAGGGAACGTGATTCGGTAATGAAAGAAATAGTAGGTTTTCTTCTAAACAGTGAATTTTTTCTCGAAGCGTAAATTTATTTTCGTAAAGTAATGTAACCTCATTTCAGTAAATAAAGGAAGTTGGAACAAATGTTCCGTATTATTTTTTTGATATTATAAATTTTTAAATAGTAATTAAAAAATATACAACAAAATTCTCAAATTTAGGCGCCCACATATGGCTAAAAAATGAAATTGGAGTACGCAATTTTTTAGCTAATTATTTGGAACAAATATCCAACTATTTTTTGAAAAAATTTAAATGTTGTAATAATTTTAATCATAAATTTTTTAATGATTAATCTCAGATGAAAAATAACGTATTAAGAATTTATTTGAACACAAAATAGAAGAATTGATGGCAATACCTATTTCTTGTAAAATCGAATCAGTAGAAAAATTTTTTAGAAATAATTTATTGAACTAGAGAATAAGAACTGGAATTTAAATCTAATTTTTTAAAAGATGAAAGATTTTCAATATTTTTTTTCTTAAAATTTGACATTTAAAAATTTTTTAATTTCAATACGCGATTTAAACAAAAAGGTGGAAATTGAGTGACGCGCAGAAAAACAAAAAACCCGTTAGCATTTTTTGTATAAATTAAAATGTTTTATAATAATTTTATCTACCCAACTTATTATAAGTTCTAAACATGACATTCAAGGTATAACTAGAACAAAAGGTTTATGATTTTATATTTAGCCGTATTAAACACATACTTATATTATAATATAGGATTACTAAAACTAATGAAGTGTTCACTTTTTGACTTAGTGGGGGCTGGCAACAACTGGTTCAGACAATAATTTCTTTAATTTCAACAACTATTTAGGATTTTCATAAATAGAGAAGCTTTCTTCATTTTAAGAGTCGCCAACCCTTTACGAGAAATATGGTAAAATTGGGTCTTTCGATAAAAAATAATGGCAGATGTGATAAAGCGCAAAACATTTACAATAGAATTTTATTTAAACAGATGAGAATTAAAAATTTTAAGTTTGGTAAAAAATATTTATACTTGAATACCTTTTTTAGTTCTTCCTAAACAGAAATTTAATAGAAAATTGAAAAACGATGCAAATGCGATAGTGCAAATTTAGCATATAACAGAAAAAGTCATGGAAATGTGTTATGTTGTAACGTAAGAATAGAGCATTTGAGAGGCAATAAATTCAAATTTTATTTTCTAATAGAACTTCCAAAAGATACCAATGGCTTTATTTTATAAAGTTTGTGTAAAATAAGTTCCAGTCATTACATCAACAAAGGTCAACTTTTTAATAGTCCATTTTTTGTATGTAATCTCGATTTTATAAAAATTCCAAAAGATAACAAACGAGGAGAAAGTTTTGAAATGAATCGTATACTGTCATGACTAAAAATGATATTGTTCATTTTTACAATTATTGAAATGAACATTTTTATTATAGGTAAAAAATTTGGCCTCTACGTTTCCGGTGATAAATTTATAATCTCAATGAAAAGCTTGAATTAAAAAGAGTGTTTAATTTTAAATCATTCGGCCAAGTCAGACATTGAAATTAGCAAACTACTTAAGCTGCTATATCCAGAACTATTCCATGTCTTCTTTCGCGTTGAAAGTTAACACTAGAAAACCCATTTTTACAGCTAGAAAAGCCATTGAATTGCACACGACCTCAACATAGAAGTTAAGAAAGACAAAGCTAAAAAAATTGCTATAAAATAAATACAATGTTTATTTTAATTTAAAATTAATTATTTTTTACCGTTTAGGTAAAAAATTTAATTATCTTAATTCGCAAAATTTAACTTAATTAATGCTCAAAAATATTTAATGTCTGAAAAGCCTTGAAAATAATCCTTTTTAACTAAAAAATGCTTTTGGTAAACGTTAGGGGTTCTGTCCAAGCCAATGGCTTTTCTAGTGGCAATGCACATTTTTTGGCAATAATTTGTTTAATATAGAGAAGAAATTACAGGTTGACTATCAATAATCCGTCAATCAACCACTTAGTTATAGCAATATCCGTCAATCATTGATTCTGTTTTTTTTAAAGAAAAATTGATCTTAAATTTTATTAAAAAATTGTAACGAAATTAAAGTTTACTAAAAAAAGTTTATAGGTATTGAAAATTTAAAATTCAAAATATGTTGATTAGTTGTAATTTTGGTCTATTTTAACCTAATACATGGCTAATCCGGCACTCTCTAAGTCCTAATGAGGCCCGATTAGTGATTTTAGTAATAAAGGAATCCTTGCAAAATCATTTGTTCCATATTATGGCTTAAGCTGGAAAAAATAATTGAAAAACTGAATCTCTTTTCTTTTTTTGGTTTTACTCTGAAAGTTGTGTTTGATTTAAATAAGAAAATCACGCATGTTATGTGTTGTATCCGAAACTACATGCAAAAAAGATTAATAAAAACGAAAAAATGAATATACATGCAAAATACAAGTATATCCACAGTACATATATAATCCTCTCTAAGACGCAGAGACAACAACAGTCACAGGAGAAGGATAAATCTAGCGAATAAATTATAATATCAATACTTAATTAAGAAAAATGATTATAGAATAATAATTTATAAGATATTTAGCACATATTTATCACATATACTCTAAAATGTCTGAAGCAATTTTAAAATGAAAAGTAATAAGCACACAAAAAAATACATACACATTTTGGAAATAAATGTAGGTTATTTTGTTTGTATCTGAATTCCTGGTGTGATGGTGCAATACACAAGTATATTATATGTGTATGCATGTATGTGAATAATATTTTGATGCTGATTAGAACAAAGAGAGGCAGCTAAGCACAAAAAGATCTATAATCGCCGTCACGTGAAGGTTGAAAAAAAGAATAGCATATTTTAGGTGTAACGTGAGCACTACTTGTGGCTTGATGTTAACTTTTTCAAGAGCGTTTGCATTCAACCACGCCACATCAATCTCATTGTCAAAATGTCCGATATTGCAGATGATGGCGTCTTCCTTCATGAGCAAGAAATGTTCTTGACGAATCACGGAGCAGCAGCCGGTAGCAGTGACAAAAATATGACATTGAGAAACAACATCTTCGAGAGTGTTGATTTGGAAGCCTAAGGCAGATGCAGAAACAAAAATACTTCACCCTAAATAATCAGAGTGATGTACCGATTAGATCGGCAACTGCTTAATCGGTTTTTTTGTTTTATCCGTATCGCTAAATTTTTTATTCTTCACTGATTTTATCAGCAAAACCAATAAACAAATTAAAGTTATACTTTAATGACTTATAAAGTAATACTATATATTATAGATAGAGTATGCGCTAATGAGTTTTTAAGTTATAAATAACCTTTCTATTTTATGCATGCGCTTTGTAAAGCTGGCTTTTTTTCTACAATTTGATGTTAATAACATAATGAATTCATAAATGGAGTGGGCATCGTCCAGGAATAACATCAACCCATTTTCCCTTCATTTTTCGACCCCTTTTCTCAACTTATGAATACCTATATTTCTACTTTATAGCATAATGTTTGTGGTGGGCAAATTTACTCTCCTAGAAGAAAAAAATTTGAAGAACCACGTGAGAAAAGGTAGTGTTTTTACATTATAATTAAATATCCAATTTTAGAGATTAAAGTTTTTTATTTCTTAATAAATGTTAATTTTATTGAGACTTTTATCTTCATGGTGATTAAAAGTTATTAATAAATTTATATACTTAAATTATTTTTTAGTATCGGTATGGTTGAGCATCCGTATATGTTTAAAATGTTATCGGAATCGGTCGAAAAATTGAGATCGGTACATTTAGAAAAAATAAACGAAAATTTTTGTGTTTATTCTGATACGGTAGCATAACTTCGTTTTAACCCTAGGTAGAAATATTGCCTATTTTTATACTTAGAAGTTTGTTTGTTTTAAAAAATGTAAAAAGAATTTCAAATAATTATTTAACCAATAGCAATCTTAACACTGAGAAGGCGCTAAAATACAAACAGACAACAAATACACTGCATACTTATTATGTAGAAATTAATCTTACATAAGGATGATTTAAATATTCATATACCTTTTCTAACATTATGAAACTTTTTTGGGATAGAGTATCACCGCTATGGATTCACGAAAGTAGGTTACCTTTTTATTGTGCTTTGCTTTGTACGTTAGCACTATCATTCCAAATTTTTGTGAGAAGGTAAATTTAGAACAGAATACTTGTCTTTTTCTTTGAAATTTTATGCTAGTAGTGACTCGTCCTACTATTGTTGACTAGAGTTTCAAGGGCATTTTTATATAATGTTGGATTATAAGTTATTTAACTAAATAACTTCGATCAAAAGTCTCGAAACCGAAAAGCACTTTGCTTACAATAATAGCACTTGCAAAAACATAATTACATATGAGAAATGTGTCATTCTTGATAGATTGAAATTCAAACTTTTCAAAGAATAAGTAAAAACCAAGTCTTTATTCGTTTAAATTTAGGAAATTCAAATATTAACATATAATTTTGCGAAAATTGACCAATTTGAATTTTTTGTTTAGAAATTTTTCTTCAAAATCTAAAAAACAATATTCAATATAATCAGTAAAATATAAGGCGCTTTTTCAAAAGATGTATGCGCAAAACAGACATTTATAAATCTCATTTCATTCGTATTAAACCACGTTATCCCTCCTATGCGGCATAGTTTTTTAAATTATCTGAAAGAGTGGAGTAAAGAAAAAAATATGATTATTAAAAAAAATTCTAAATTCCTTTTCAAGTTATATTTATCAAAAAGCTATCTATCTAAAACAGCTATATGATTTTTAAAGAAAAAATATAAAATACTAAATTTGACTACGGATCAGGTAGAATCTAGTAGAGGAAAAAGCAAATTGCTAGAGGAGAATTAGATGATTTAAAAAGCCCAAATGTAAAAAACATGTTTTTCCATCTAATAATTTGACAGTTTAAATAAAACGAAACTCAAACATTGATTTACTTCTTCTCTCTCTTCACCACATACCCCCTTATCAGGGTACGCAATTCTTTTACTTCTAAATCGTATATATGCAGCATGCATAGGGTAAGATAAAACATGTTACATTATACAACCACAATTAAAAATAACAAGGATTTCATGTCAAAACCATTACAAATCTGAAGTCACATCATGTAGAAATTGTTATTGGGTTATTGATTTTCATGCAAATGAAAAAATAAAAAATGTCACGCTTTCATTTTCGAAAATTAAGCGTCTGCTTTTCTTTAAAAATGCAGAGTTGGAATGTAAACCTTTTCAAAGCTTCATTTTATTCTTGCAAACGAATGTAAGCTCTTTGTAGTCAACATCATTACTGATTAAGATGCTAGGCTGTTCAATATAGAAAGGTTTTCGAGTAACAGGACTTAGACTTCAGATTCGTTTAAGTAAAAAAAAAGTATGGGGGACATATAGCTAGAACACTAAAATTGTGATTAGATGCATATTACCTTCCATGGCGGCTTGAAGAGCACAAATGGGATCCACTTCAGCGACAATGACGCGGGCCCCGTTTCCCCGGAGGGAGGCCGCACTTCCTTTGCCCACGTCGCCATATCCCGCGAGAAAAGCGGTTTTCCCGCTAAACATGACATCTGTGGCTCTGCGTATGCCGTCACACAAAGATTCCCGGCAGCCATATAAGTTGTCAAATTTGCTCTTTGTGATGGAATCGTTCACGTTGAGTAGGCGAAGCTTCAGAGTTCCACTCTTCAAGCGGTGCTTGGCTATGTGAATACCAGTCGTGGTTTCTTCTGAAGCGCCAAAGATGTCTGCAAATGATGCATAGTTCGATTAGACCCCTTCAGCTAACTTTTTTACACCGGGCATGCTCAGCATTGTGTAAACCCATGCCTGATCTACAAAATTTTCTACAGACAACTCCCACCCAAACTACAACATCAAAATCTGACTCAACGCTTTAATATGCAAACTAAATCATTTGAGTTGTACTACTGAACAAAAAATTGGGTGCATTTTACTCATATGCTTTTAGGCTAATATCAGTGGAAAGAAAACGGAGTTTTAAAAAAAATAGTTTATTCATTATGAAATTTTCTAGAAAATATATAATAAATTTTACAAAACAAAAATTAAGGTTATATATTCATTTAAACAAAGTAATTGTTTTTCAAATAATAATTTTATTTTTTTTGTTTTCATTTTACTTTTAAAATCGAAATGTCACGTTTTAGCATAGTCTATAATTATTTTAAAGAAAAAAAATACGTTTCATTGCTTGGTTCATACAAATAATGAAAAAAATTGTAATAGTGAAATAACAAAGTTAAAAACGGGTAGCCTTTGACAAATTTTCCAAAAATTGAAAATATTTTTGAATATTTTCTAAAATCTCAGTTATCTATAAGCATCAGTGTTTCAAAAAAAGATTTTGAAACTCTTTATTTTTGCGGGTTGGCTGAAATTACACTGGTTTATCGCTGCTGCTGCGAAAGTGTACCAAAATTCCACACTTTTCCCTGAGAGTATTTGCTTTTACTCTCTAAGTTTAAACAATGCCTTGTTTTGAACTGATAGATTATACTCATATAAAGATAGTATAATCTAGGGGCTAACAACAACAACAACATTTTAAAAATGGAATATTGAAGATTTTAATATTATTAAAAAAAGATCTGGTAAGAGTATGGTGATAGACAGAGCAACAAGATGGAGGAGTACATTTTTAATGTTGAAAAGAATTTCAAAGTTGAATTTAATAAATCTGTCATTGCAACGTCAATATATTACTCCAAGTGAAACATTTATAAAGTGGAAGACAATTTTTGATTTAGAAGTTATGGGTGACAAAAGTCAAGACTTTGTTTCAAGTTTGAATAAAAGAGAAGAAAAAGTATTTGAAAACAACATTCTACTTGCTGAAATGTGGATAAAACTGAAAAAGATGAATTTTTTTATAACAAATGTTAGTGTTTTAAAAACCTTTCCATAATTGTTGAATTTTGTTTGACACGTTTCTGAAAAATTAGTTCTTCTAAGTCGGTGAAAATAGAGTGGGTTATCTGCAAAATTGCCTTGACTGTAGTAGTTTCATAAATTTCTTAAATCATTCAAATCCAAATGAAGTAAGGCATTTAATGGTGGTTTCGGCTATACCAGCCGTTTTGTTTTAAGCATATTTAATAAACATTGTCATGTGTCACGCACCTTATAAAGTATAGATAACATATGATATCTTAGCGTCACCTTAAAAAAGCATACAAAGGATAGCAAGCATATAATGTTGGTTTATATGTATACGTCTTGTCGTTTCGAGCGTCACCTACTTTATAAGTATAGGAAACATATGATCATTTAGTGTCATCTTGTTAAAGTATACAAAGGATAGCAAGTAAATAAAATTGGTTTGCATATATACTTCTAATTGTCACAATCAAATTTGAAAGGTCAAAATCAGCGGAAGAGTTATCGAAACAGCTACGGTTTTGTGCGTGAAGGGAAGCATGTTTGAAATGCCTATTTTGGTATTTGAAAAAAAAGTACTTATCATACAAATAAGGAATAAAGTGCATACATGGAATGAGTTGAGGGTATTTGTCATGAACGAGAGACGTAAGATCTCCACCATCATCCAGAATCATGTTAAGAGGTTGGCCATCACGAAATATCAACGTCTGAAAGAGTATACACAATAGTTATAACTAGAGCGCGAAAAAGTCAATAAAGTCAATTTTTATTTTAATGCTAGTATATTTTAGAAACGCTGAAATAGAAGCATAAAAGTAAACAAATTTAAATTTTCAGAAATTTATAAGGTCAATAAAGTCAATTTTAGTTTTTAAGGATAAGGTCAATTTTTTTAGCTAATAAGTCAATAAAAGCAATTTTAGAAAAATGGGGTTGACTTTTTTTGATAAATTCTTATTTTTAGAACACAGATGCCCTACATTTTGTGTCCGAGACGAGACTGGCACCCAGAAATAAATCACAAGATCAGTGAAATCTAGGTTGACCTTTAACTTATCAATCATATAACACAAAAATCCTATCCTGGATGACAAATGGTCCAAATTGAACGATGTTAAATAGTGTTATACATTGAAAACTCATTTGGTGGCAAGTATATTGACAAAGTAGAATTTCATCGGGGATAACAATTACGCGATAGAGTCGACTTGTTATCCTTTGCATTCCTTAAGAATGCACTGTTTTGTTGTCTAACTAGCTTTATATATGTTACTTATTGTAGAACAAACTTTACGACTACGACTTGCCTACATTTATAAAATTTTTGATACATAAAATAACAAAAAAATTAATAATTAAACGATAATTCTGCAATGACGTGAAATTTACTCAACGCAAATCAGGGTAAGTTAGATCTAGGATAGACTGTATGCAAATTTGTTAAATGAACATCTTTGATACTCAAATATGCTTACATTATGATTTTATTTCTATTACAACACTCATTTCCCACATTCGAATAACATTTCATGCCTTCGAATTACTCTAAATCAAGAACAAAATGAAAACATCATTGTCAATAATAATCTGAGAAAAGTTTCTTCAATAGTCTTTTTCCATTATTTATTTTTGACATATGTTCTTTCTATGTATGTTTGATATCACGTATGTAACAATTTTGTTTGCTCAAAATGACAACATTATTGTGTCTGAGAAAAGCTTAGCAATCTCTTTCAAGTATTTATCTTTGACATAGATATACGTTAGATATCTATCACTTATGTAAGAAACCAAAGATGCTTTTCTTTTATAGATCATTATTGAAACAGTATTACACTAACTCATTAACATCTGTCGAAACTTTCATTTATACAAATCTCTAATTACTCAGTTGTCATATAATTTCCTTTTGGCTTGTTTTTTTATAGTTCGAATTCCAATTTCTTACTACTTTTGAATTTTTTCATAACTAAACTAGTATAAGTTGTTTTTGATGTTTTCTCTTGTTTGACAAATGCCAAAAACTGCAAAAAGTTCATCGCAAAAGGTTAAAGAAATATTAGTAAAGTTTCCTGATGAGTTCAAAACAACTCCTAAAAATGAACTTTTTTGCAAGCTTTGTAACTGCCTCGTTAATCACAGCAAATTGTTTTTTATTGAAAGTCATAGAAAAACTGAAAAACACTCAAAAAAAGTTTATCTTCCATCTTCTTCCAGTCAAACCTTCATTCACGATAATAATTTCATAAAAAAAGTAACAGAATCTTTCTTATCAGCAAATATACCTCTTAATAAACTGAATCATCCTTCAATTAAAGAATTATTCAAATACATGGGTTATGAATGCCCCAATGCAAATTCCTGTCGATACTACATTAAAAGTCTTGCAGAATGTGTTAAAGAGAGTATAAAGAAAAAAGTGAAAGATAGCTACTTGTTTTTAATTGTAGATGAGTCTACATTCGCAAACAAGTCTTATGTTAATGTTTTAGTTGGTGATTTAAATTTCCCTAATAAAGCGTACCTAATTGACTCCGTTTGTTTTTCAACTTCAGTTGATAGCCAAAAAATTACGCAAATTATTGATGAAGAAATAAAATACCTGGGAACAAAAAGAGAAAACTTTGTTCTTCTTATTACTGATGCAGCTACATACATGAAAAAAGCTGGAAAGACCTTAAAAATTTTGTATCCAAATTTATTCCATATATTTTGTTTGGCGCATCTTTTGCATAATTGTTGCTTGAATATCAGAATAAGATTTGGAAAAGTTGATAATCTAATTTCTTCTCTCAAGATGTTGACGGTGAAAAACAAAAGAAGGCAGAAAATTTTCCAAGAAATTGGCTTACCACCTAAGCCTGTTGTTACAAGATGGGCGTCTTGGTTGAGAGCTGCTTTTTGGTATGCAGAAAAATACGTTGATGTTAGGAAAATTGTGCTTGAGTTTTCTGATGATGGAACTATTGTTGAAAAAGCTAAAGAAGCCATTGTTGTAGAATCTTTATCAGAAAACTTGAAGGAAATATTAAAGTACAAACCGTTGCTGGATTTAGTGGAAAAGTGCAAAGATGAGAATTACTGTGTTCATGAGGCATATCAAGATATAGTACACCTAAAAATCATGGACGACATTTGTGACTTGGATAAATATATTTCCAACAGATTAGAAAATAATGATGTGGAAATTATCATGAAAAAAACAAGAGAAGATATTAGCCCACATCTGTACAGTTTGCTGGAAAATGCGCAGCCAACTTCAATAAAAGTCGAAAGAAGTTTCTCAATGCTAAATAATATATTGAACAAAAATCGAAATTTTAATGATGAAAACGTTGCAAAGTACCTGATAATGAACTACAATTATGATGTTATGCATAATATACATTTATCATAAAAAAATAAACATTTATACATGTAAACTTTATTTAAAAAAGTCAATTTTTTTAGTCAATTTTAAAGTTTTTAAGTCAATAATGTCAATATTTTAAGGTCAATTTCATTTAATTTTTAGGTCAATTTTTTTCGTGCTATAGTTATAACTTTTCATTTTTTATGATAGTGATTTTCCTGATATGTAGTTAGATGAACTTTTTTAATAGTAAGAGAAAATTGTGTTTTATATGATTTGTCTCCAAAAAAATTTCACACATAGCTGTCTATAACTGATATAAAGTTTTTCTTTTTTATGATATTTAGTGTGCTTTTTTTCATAAAAAGTGAGTTAAATCCTATTTTAACTTTAGTTTTATTATAAAACTTATTGAGTATACAAAAAAACATTTTAAATAATGGACTTTATTGAAATGATTTCATAAAAATTCATTAGTACATTATTTTTCGAAAAAGACATGAGAGGCTACAAATTTTTTTTTAAAGAAGTTCATTGATAAAATTTATTATTTAGTTTCTTTGATCATCTATTTTATATCTATTATATATATTTTTATTTTAAGCATTGTTTTGTTTTAAAATTAAAATGAAATAAATTTTCTAATTTCTAAAATAGAAAGATACTCTTATAATAATTATGTCACACAAAAAAGTTATACAGTAATTGAAAAAAATAAAGGTCAATAGAAAGAAAATTTATTAAAATTTCAAGAATCACATAAAAAAAGACGATGTATTCGTTTGCAAGAAATTCTTTAAGGGATTTCACCAAAATTCCAATGAAGACACATATCATAGGTCGTTTTCATTTTCTCGCCAAAACAATAAAAGCAACAAAAAAAGAATCAATGCTATAAGAGACGAAATCATAAATTTATGGGAAGAAAAACTTAATTTCCCACGTTTACCTGAGCAAGCAATCCAGTTAAAACTGAATAATTTGGTATCTTTTTATCAAAATTGTTTGAAAAAACAAAAACTGGATTGTTTCGATGAAATATTTGATATTACGCAAACAAAAGGTGTTTGGCTATGTTCGGAAGATAAAAAATTTTATCAGCTCCAAGTTGACACTAAAGGAAAACAAAGATACTCAAATAGTCAATTAGCAAAAGCGAATTCTATTCATCCATCAAAAAGAATGAAGAAAACGTAGGAGCAACATGCAACTAAAAAGTCAATTACTACTTATGAAGATGATGAGTTGACTGAGAATCTTCTATCAGTGAGTTGCAGCAAAGTGAATAAGAGGAACCTGCAGTAAAAAATATAATAAAACTAATTTAGCTACTAAATTGGTAACAAATATATCTTTATCAAGGAGGAAAGCTGAACAAAGAGGTTTGCAAAAGTTTTCAAGAACAAGGTAGTGAGGTTCCCATTCCAACTCAACCAGCAACATACAAAGCTGTTAGAAGAAAAGGATTTGATATGAAAATAGAAATGATGGAAATTTCATCTAACGAATTTTGGTTTGTCCATTTTGATGGGAAAGAAATGATGGTAATGAAATTCAGGTTATAGTGCTGAAAAATGAAACAAGAGAAGTTAGGGTAAATGCTGCAATAATAGTTGATGGAAAATCTCGAACAATTGCTGACTTCGTTGCAAATACAATTGAAGAATATAAGCTTTGGGTGTCGATAAAAATGATCATCAGTGATGCTACAAATGTTGTCTAGGCAAAAACATTAATAAATAACATAGGGTTTTCAAGTTGAAAAAAGCTATAACCCTAATAAATTTCAAAATTTATTATAAAAGAATTTTAGTCCAATGAACAACATCAGTATTATTTGTGGACATTATTACACTTGCACCTTCTAATTACCTTCTAGCTCAACAAAGGAACAAAATCATTTATACGATGGAGTCCAGCCAAAAACAAACTGATAATAATTATTCATGTTCGCTTTTAGTTTTACACTCATCTATTAGGATTGCTCCCGATTCTTCTATTTCGTCTCTAATCACATAAATAACGCTTTGGGATATAACATATTCTTCACATGATCGTAAAGAGAAATAATTTGCAGTTTTAAATTTTTTATAAACGCATCATGTATTTCTCTAAAGGTAGGATTCATAAATACCATGAGATTGATAAATTCACGATATTTATCCCAGTTCAGTGAATCAGAAGTTTTATTAAAAAAATATATAATACTTTCAAAAATATTTAAATAGTTGAGGTTTTTGACAAAAATTAAGTAGCAAGCAGGATCTAAAATTGGAAAAATAGAAGCGCTTACGCCTGATTTTATTTGTTTGAGACTTTCCCATTAATTAAGACATGAAGAGAAAATTAACATGTAATAACACTTTTATTACTGCTTATTGTTTTTCATCAGTTATTGAAACCTTACAGATTTGAATGTTCGAGTACTGAAACTTAAATACTTAAAAGCCTTATCGCTAGATATTCTATACTCTAACCAAGTGAAGGTTTATACCATGAGTCTTAAAATGATCTCTTTTCATGTTTATTTGAAAGCAACTTTGAAGACTCCGAAAATTATTACTTAAAAATTAAGTCACTTTAATTTTATATATTCTTCAATTTTTTTATATATCGTATTCTTTGGAAAATAAATGTATTTTTTCTAAAATCAACAGTTAGACTTATAATGCGTGAGACTTGTGTATCGAATGAAGTAAAAAATTTCAATTTAAACTTTTCAATAGCAATCTTTTTCCATTGAAAATTTTCAAATATAGATATTTTCAATTTGAAATTTTAGAATTTAGTTAACATTTTTTTAAAAACTTTTCGAATCCATTTTTTATTTTTGAAAAACCCACGTTTATTTTATAATGTTTACAATGATATTCTATATTTTATATATTAAAATTTAGCACTTTATTAAAAAAATGTAATCTAGTTTTTTCACTTTTGAAGAAATTTAAATCGTCATTTTTATTTTCTATTTTATTGATACTTGTGTTTAAAAATTTTTAATGGCACCTGTAAAAATACATGCTGCGAAGCAATTTTTAAACGCAATGCTATTCGTTACTCGGTAAAACATGGGAATAGAGTAGCTGCAAGGAAATTTAATATAAATGAATCAATGGTATGGAATGGAGGAAGCAAAAATATGAACTACGCCAAGTAAAAAAGAGAAAACAAAGCGAGATGGCCACAGTTGAAGATAATATTGAGCAGAGGGCCCTTCCTGGTGTTTTTGTATTATGAAAAGATGTAATCTTCCTATTCGCACAAAAACTAGAGCTTTGCAGCAACTGTCAAACTATTATAAAGATATATCAAACATATATAAGGACGAGGTCCCACTTACATTTGACACCCATTGAATCGGACGGTCGAGAAAGCGAGGTTATTAAATTATTTATGCGCACCAAAGAAAAAGAGAAATCGTCTTTTACTGTTGTTCTTAGTTGTCAGGCTAATGACCAGAAACTATCTCATATGATTATTTAAAAAAAAACTTTACCGAAAGAAAAGTTTCCAGCCGGGTGTCATATCAAGGCTAATTCAAAAGGTTGAATGGACGAGCAAAAGATGAATGAGTGGCTAAGTGAAATTTACGTGAAAAGACCAAATGGTTTTTTCCACACATTACCATCCCTGCTGATCTGTCCATCTTACTGGTAGCATTAAAACCCAAGTAAACCAATTCGGATCTTGTAATTATTACAGGAAGATTAACCAAAGAATTACAAGCGCTAGATACTGGTGTCAACAAGTTGTTTAAAGTCAAACGAAATTATTGAACTCGAATACTGAAAATGAAGAGTTTGATGGATTTGAAGATAATGAAATGAGTGGAAGTTAAGTGTGATTTTTTGTATTTTATAGTTTGAAAATGATTATGAATGAGTTTAACTTGTTTTCCTTTTTATTGCGCATTATGATTCGGTGCGCCTTATGTATAAAGCCAGACATTTATTTAGAGTATTTTTGACCATGCGCCTTTTGCCTAATAATCCCAAAAATACAGTACATTAATTTAGCTCTTTCAGTTACAGTAGCCAATAGGGATAGACCTTTTAAGGTAAAAATATATTTCCTACGCGGAAAAAGCTCAAATTCCTAGCTAGAACACGTCTACTGATCAACTATAGCTCAAATTGTGATTATTATATCAAATGAACAGGAAACATATAAAAAATTATATTTGAAATATCCATTCCAAAATTTAGCCTTAAAACAAGAAAATTAACATGGAAAGTCTACTCAGAAGCCAAACAAGTCCTTAAAATAATATTAAAATTCAGAGAATGTAAAATTAATGTGAGGGGGATTTGGGAGTACTTTAAATACAAATACATTGAGATTTCTCAAATACAAATATTTTAAAAAGTAGACAAAACAAAATACTATGCTCACAATGCATGAATACTTTTCAATATTTATTCATTATAATTATCACATTTTAAACATCTAAAATGTAATAATAAGATTTGGTACATCTGATACAAATTTAAATTTTATTCAGCTTTCATTACTTCCAATGGCATATGCTATTGCTAGTCGTTACTGTTACATTCCAAAAAAACATTAAAGATTCAAAAGAGGCGTCATTTATTTTGGCATCTATCGCGTCTGAAGACTTTACAAGCAATACTGAATAACAGGAGCAGGCGAAGATGGAATTTTGAAGCATGTAATTTCCAATATGGCAAATGATACGAGTCTTCAGGCATGAAGTCACTTGGTAGGGAATTATTCACCTCAATTTCTATAGAGTTGGCAGCTTTGGTATTGTTATTGGTATCAATAATGGCTAAAAAGTATTCTTTACGCTTTTTTGTGATAGTCGTTGTTGAACATGGGTTTGTGTATCAGTAACAGTAGCTAGTTTCGTGAATTTTTGAATTAGTGATTTGTTATTTTCTCGTCCTGTTTTCTATTGTGTATATCACATTAAACACATAATTGATCATTGGCTATGACCTGGTTATGATGATTACTAGTGTTCTTAAAAAAATATAGACACTTCTAGTCAATGTTAATCTACTCTGAATGTCTACATAGTCCTTGTGATTTCAAGCCTTAACGAGCAAGGTCAATTTTACAAAAAATATAGAGAAGTATTTGAAGTGTAATTGTTTTTTCCAAATACTTTTGATAAGCATTTCATATACAAATACTCTAAAATATAAATACAAATGTATTTGATCTCAAGTCTGATACACCCATAAAACCTTTTTGTTTTCGCTTTTGTGCAGTAGTTACAAATAAATGATATATAGTAAGAAGAGGAGGCAAGCCTCAAGCATATAAGTTTGGACATACATACACTTTATAAAAAAGTACACATTTATGAATGCTGAAAGTCGTTTTTTATGAAATATGTGAAACGCACCTGTTCAATACACCATATGTACTCTTCTTCCGTTTCTCCCTTCCACGCAAAAACAGGAACACCGCGTTCAGCCATAGAAGCGGCTGCGTGGTCTTGGGTGGAAAATATGTTACAGCTTGACCACTGAACCTATAGGAGAGAAGAGGAAAATTAATACACTAGAAAAAGAAAGATTTTATGTGATTTAATAAGATCAAAAATGACTTTAAAGATTGACACGCCAAAAATACTATTAGCAACGCTTTTTTATTCATAAATTGTGATTATACAGTTAAATATCTATATCTCGAAGTAAATTACCAAGTGCATATCGACGAAAATGAGGGGGTGCGATAAATTTCCTTTAATATAAACTCAAAAGTGTTTGATTAATAAAGATAGTTGAAAGAGGACAAGAAAGTTGGAAGCAAGAGCTTATGAAGTTTGAAGCAAATGGGGTGAAATCAACTACCATAATAAAATTGGAAAGAGCTTTTTCGTCGGCTACACTTTTTTTTCACAAAAATCAGAACACGACTATCATCGGAGAGTATTAATTGTTTATTTTTTTTTGAAAAAGTATTACAGTAATAAAGATTTATTTTTTTCTAATACAATTGTTTTATTTTCCACTTTTAAGTTTGAGAACGAAAAATAAATAAAGGAAAAAATTCTCCTGGATCCCGGGAAACAAAAAATTCTCGGAAAATTTCGCGGGATTTCCCGGGAGGGGTTTAACCTGTTATCGACTACAGTCGACATATGACGACTTTACAAAAATATGAATCATCTGCTTTTTAATACAAATCTTGTTTTACATTAGATATCGTCTGATTATTCTGGTCGATAACGGGTTAATGATGTAATTACAGAAACCATAGTGTCAACGTCATTAGAGATGAAATTAGAGGTTTATGGGAAGGAAAACTTAATTTTCCACGTTTATCGGATCAAGATATCTACTTCAAACTAAATATAATCTGATTATTTTTTATCAAAATTGCTTGAAAAAACAAAAACTCAACGGTTTTGATGAAATATTTGATATTACACAAATAAAAGGCCTCTTTTTATTTTATATCATTTCTTTGTTATGCCTATTATTATTATAGTCAGTTAAGTTGATGCCTCCTTCTATTTCATATCATGTCATCTTTATACTTAAAAGTATTTGATCAAGGTTATGTACCTTATGATTTATAATTTATTTTTAAAAGAAATAGAATCAGAAATACGACATGATATCTTAATAACTTTATTGAATACACTATAACATGTGTTCTCAAGCTTTTTTGCCCCATGCTCTCCTTTATCAAAATGGCATTCTCCATTTACAAGATCGTATGCCTCTTTTTTAAAATAAACAAAAAAATTCTTCATATCTTTATTGTAAAGTAAGAAATTTTCAAAGGAATTTAATTTGGCGAAATTAATTTCGAGAGTTTCAAATTTTTTATAGCATTTCAAATCTTCCATATAAAAATTAAAAATCAGTGAAAATTGAAAAAAATTATTTTTATTGTAAAAAAATGATAAAAAGAAAGAGTAAAATAAAAAGTAAATCATATTTTTCATTTATAAATTATTAAATAAGAAAGAAAACAAAAAAAATAAAAATTTCTCACCTCTGCTCCCAACTCCAACAAGGTTTCGATGAGTACGGCTGTTTGAACTGTCATGTGTAAGCAGCCAGCGATTCTAGCGCCCTTCAAAGGTTTCTGCGTTCCGTACTTTTTTCGCACACACATCAATCCGGGCATTTCATTCTCGGCCAAAGAAATTTCTTTTCGCCCAAATGTTGCCAAAGTTATGTCAGCTATTGAAAAAAAGTTTAGAATGATTTCAGCAGATTTTTACAATAGAGAGCAAAAAAATTCAGAATAGCATTGATCGACACTATACATATATATAATATATATTTTTAATTTCTTGATATAATAAAACAACTTTTCTAACACACTTTTGTGGGTTGGGAGTTGCTTACAATCTTCAAAATCAGTTTCACGAGGAAAGCCAACAAGAAAAATAGTTTCACGACCCCTTGTTGATGTCATTCTGGAGCAGAGTAGATTGACTAATGCTTTAAATAACAATATGCTTAAAAGAAATATATATGTATTGTTGTCCAAGAGACAAAATGGGGTGGGAATTCAACTAAAGAGATTGGAGAAGGTTTCAAGATTTTTTATGCTGGTGAGTCCAAAAGGAGAAATGGAGTGGCAGTGATTTTGTCGCAAAACTACAAGAATAATTTTATTGAAATAAAAAAAATCCAGGATAGAATGATAGGAGTAAAACTAAAAGGATAAAATGAAATTTTTTGATAATATCAGCATATGCACCCAAAGCAGGTTGTAAGGAAGAGTAGTTGGCTTTTGTGTAAAATTTAGAAGGTATGATTGACGAAGTAATGGAGAATGAAAGTGTGATAAATCGGAGCTGACTTGAATGGACATGGGTGATGACCGAAACGGGTATTCTTTGGTGCATGAGAGAATATTAGATATGGCCCAGAGGAAAGAACTTTATATTTGTAATACCAAATTTAGGAAAAAGAAAGAATATCTTGTTACATATAAAAGTGGAGGTAAAATGAGTCAAATTGATTATTTCATGGTCAAGGAAAAAGAAATGAAATGTTAAAGACTGTAAAGCGATACCTAGCAGCGATATTGGGAACCAGCATCAATTGTTCGTAGTGGATTTGTGGAAAAGATCAAATAAAGAGAAAAAAATGAAGAAAATCGACAAAATAAAAGTATGGAAACTGCAAGAGCCTAAAGTGATGAAGGAATTTAAAAACATGATACCAAAGTGCCAATTAAGTCTTGGTAAAAAAGATACTGTGGATGAAAGGTGGGGGAAAGTTAAGAAAACTTTAATTGAAGTGAGCAAAAAGGTTCCAGGAAGGTCAAAAGCTCGTAAAGTTGAAGAAAGAGAAACCTGGTGGTGGAATGAGGATGTGAAGCAAGCCCTAACTGAAAAGAAGTCTGCATATAAGCCTTATTTAAAAACAAAGTTAGATGAAGACAAAGTGAAGTATACGGACAAAAAAAAAGAAGCCAAAATGATTATATCTGCAGCTAGGAAGAAAAGAACACAAGCCATGTACGATGAACTTAGCAGCAAAGAAGGGCAAAACAAAATTTATAAAATTGCTAAATAAAACAAAGAGAAAAAGAAGAAACAGGAAATATCGATTTGATAAAGGACGCTAATGGAAAGATACTTTTTGTTAACAAAGAGATTGGTGAAAGGTGGACGGACTATTTTGAGGAATTGTTAAATGTGGAGAATGAAAGAGACGCTGTTCCAGAAGTAGTGAAGGTGGAAGAAGTTGAAAAAGAAATTGATCGAAAGGAAATCAAGAAAACTAAAAGAACCTAACTATATAGGTTATCCGTATATGCATGGAATTAAAAAAGTATGTCGTAGTCGGAATCAAAATTTGTCGGGTTAATAAATTAAGAAATACAAAAATAGTCAATGGACCTTATTATTTACAAAAAAAGTGTCGGATATGTTAAATTTTCGCATTAGAAAAGCATCAATGCACCAAAGTTTAATAACGTTAGTTCCGTTTTACATTTTTGATAGAAATTACATCAAAAAAGTTATCTAATTTGGATGTGTTTTTTTTTAATTTATTTTTCTCAATAAAACATTTTTTCATTTTTTAGGAAGAAATGAAAAACTGAAAATTAAATTTTCAATTTTTTTATTGTTAATTGATACCCTTACCCCTTTTTTACACATAATTTGTAGATGGGGCGCATCTATTTGAAGTTAGAAAGAAGGAGCTATATATATAAGTCCTCATTCATTGTTGACGCTAAGCTTAAGGGCGGGGTAAAGTTTACATTACGCTTAATTAAGAATGAAATAGAATAGACAAGAGATGAGTAGGAATTTAGAAAATTTTGTTGTCTTTTTTGGAAGACGCTTGAAAGTCCGCCCCCTCCAATAATTTCAAGGATGTGCGCCCCTGAATGAATCATATTTTTTCATATAAACACCGCAGGGTGTCTCTAGTAGACTATTTTCCTTAAGACTACATTAACTCATATAAAACTCTCCAACCTTCAGTTATTTGTTTTCTCTATCAATCAAATATCTATTCGCCCCCCCCCCCAATTATTTTAGATTTTTTTAAACTAGTGTATATGCGATATACAAATTTAATTAAAATATTTTCGCTGGAAGTATAGTATTATTTCACCAATTTTGTAAAAAAAATATAAAGTAGCCTTATAAATTTACGTATGCGCTGAATACACTCTATTTTAAAGGATTGCTTGAATATTTGGTCTCCCGTGGTATTTCCAGACCAGTAATTTTAAAAATTGCAAAAAAAATTCACCCCAATAATTTTGAGGGTGTGCACCCCTGATGTCACCCTTGTATTTTGCGCCATATCAAATTCATGTCCACAAAATATTCTCCTTAACAAAAAAGGAATAAATCTTTAATCATATTTAAACAATCGTTACTCTATTTTGTGAGCGTTTCATAGTAAGGTGTGAGTAAAAAAAATTATTTTGTTTTAAATCCATTAATGAAGGTATGGCTAGGAAGAAAGATAAAATCGAAAAGATAAAAATGCACAATTTCTATTAAATTACAATAACCAAATATATAATACATTGCATACAAGTTTAATAAAAAAGAATAAAATAAAATGATTGTTCAAAAACTAAGAAGAGTGTTTTCAAGAAAAACTGGTCGAAAAATTCAAAGTCTTCTTTCTTTTGTCCACCATTTTCTTTGGTTTTTTATCAATAAATGCTTATTTTTTCTATGCAGAGTCCCCACGCCTAACATAGATCACTTTTGCATGTACCATAGTTTCATCTATGATCTATGGGGGAAAGAGGACATTTCTTTCACGAGAACATACCACGATTAATTTCAGTCTAGTTCTTTTTAAATTACGATATAAACTCGTCAGGAATATCAAATAATCTCAAAAAATTGAACAACGTGGTTAATGTTCATTTACATATTTGGCGGAGTAAATAATTCGTGGAGTGAATAGAGTTGCAATTTCACCGGGTCAAACTCTCGTAGGCGAATTTTTCGCAGTCGAAATTTGGAGGTAAGTCCTAAATAATACAGGGTTAAAATTTAAACGTCTACGTAAATTGATAATATTTATGCCAAATAAAAAAATCTTTGACTTTTGTTGCTAGTTTGATAATGATACACTATGCTGTTGTAGTGACGATCATGTGAGCATCGCTCTTGATGAACTGACTATCTGCCTTAGCTGTCGTTTTGGAAACATAACTATTTTCTTTTGTAGATGGTGCTCTCAAGATGTTTCCTTCTCGATAGCTGTGTATTTACGTAATATGCTACTGTTATAATTGTTTCAATTACTGCTTGGAGACAAAATTAAGTAGGTATGTTATAAAAAAAATCATAGGATTGGTATTTCGGATTAACAAATTATAGACATAGGTGAAAGCATTTGGTTTGCTGAAGAGAGTATCAGTGTCGTGAATGACAGAATAAGCAGGGAGAAAAACATCGCTAAAATTAGCTAGTCAATATTATGTCGTAATGGTCGCATAATCGATTGCTGGTTAAAAGATATCTGAGCCTGCAGTGGCCTAAGGCCGGCCCTGTATTCATGAAAGTATGGTTCCTTACTCTGGGAAATACAGCTGCAAAATGTATATGAAAGGAAAACCAATAAGGTTTGGCTACAAGATTTGGCAACTTTGTGGTGATGATGGCTACCCGTATAAACTTATAATTTATATAGGTAAAAGTACCGAAAAATGCAGCAAAAAGCCTTTAGGAGTGCATGTTGTGATGAGTTTGATTGAAACTGTGTTCGAAAATTCAAGTGCTGAAAATCATGAATTGTACTTCGATAATTTTTTACCGCAATAAAGTTGTTGGAGTTGTTGAAAAATAAAAGTTGCCGCACAGGTACAATCAGAAAAAATAGAACAGAAGGTGGAAGTGATTTTATGAAATCTGACATGCTACTGAAAAAGGAAGGTAAAGGAAGTTTTGATTTTTGTTGCAATGAAAGCGTTTTTCTCTGTAAGTGGTTCGATAACAGCAGTTTTCATTGCGAGCACCACCTTCACACACACTCCATTTGAACAAAGCACTCGCTTTTCAAAAGGTATTGGAAGAAAAATGATTCTGCAACCGAAACTTATCCATAAATATAACAAAGAAATGGGTCGAGTTGATTTGTTCGATCAACTGCTGAACTCATACAGGTCAATGATAAGAGCAAAAAAGTGGTGGTGGCCGCTGATGACAAACTTGATCAATATTTCAGTGCTGGCAACATGGAGGTTTTATTGCAAATTATTGCCAAAAGACAGAAAACGAATAAGTCATCTGGATTTCAGACGAGAAATAGCTATTGTTCTAATGAAATCTTCAATAGGCAATTCAGAGATGGTAAACACTCCAATCTGCCTGATTATATACGATATGATACAAAGAACCATTACTCAATCTCCTGTGATGAAGGAAGATGCGTGATCTGTAAAAAGAACACGCGATCTAAATGTATAAAATGTGAAGTCAGATTGCACTATTCCAAGGATTCTCAGTGTTTTTTACAATATCATAATAAAGAATAGTATATGTTTAATAATCATGCATATAAATAAAATTTGCTTTAAATTTTCATTCACTTTTAAAAAAAGTAAATTAGGCGGTAAAGGGTACAAAGAAATGTTTTATAAAGAATAGCAAAAAAGATCGTCTTTTGAGTCAGTATATCGAAAAGTTCTACTATAGTTAAATATGGGCAAAACAAAGTATAAAAGGATTACATTATAAAATAAATACAAAATTAAAATAAAACTGATATACACGTTTTTTAAAACATCAGCAAAACGGTAAACACAAATTGAGAATAATAAAAACATATATTTAGACCTATTCTGGATAATTCTAGTAGTAAAAACAACAAGACAAAAGAATCTAATATTGATCCACGAAATTATTTAGTAAATTTTACAGCGCTGGGAAGTTGGAGCGAAAATATCGGACTCCGATTCTAAGTAGGTACTTAAAAATACGAATTAAAAACGTAATAGATTCAACACCAACTCTTCGCTTCACTTCGACTAAAGAAGGGTAACTCCATTTGCTTACAAAAATAAACTATTTTTTGCTTTATTTAAAATACTTTAAAAACCGACTTTGACTCCTAAATTTTATCCTTCAAAATATAAAATCAACTAAGAAATTAAATCATGACTTGCTTCTGAAATTTGGGTAAAACAAGAACTTTTTATGCAGTTTTAAATGTATTGCTTGCAGGTTAGAATGCACTTCTTTTAAGTTGCAAGAGCGAAGAAAAAAAGTTTCAATTTCTAATATATTTTTCAAAACGACATTAAGTTAAGATTTTAATAAGTGTCGCCCTACCCTCCCAGATGTGCGACCTTGTCATTAAGTTTTTAATCTATGTTAAAAAAAAAATTTCCACTCATGTCTTATTTCTACTCAATTAGATGGGTATTTCTCAATTTTTGTTCATCATTGTTCTATGTAAATTGTACTTGATTATATGAGTTTGACTATAATCTAGTTGGTTTGATGCACAATTTTCCGTATCTCTTTTTTATTATTATTATTATTATAGTATATATAATATATTAAATAAGTTAATTTTACCAACTTTATGAGGGAGTTTATCTTTTTTTAAAAATTCTGGAATATTAGAATACATTTTAAAATACTTTGAATGAAAATAGTAAAATTTCTTCTTTTAAAAAAAATGGTTATTTTTTAACGAAGAAAATACTACTACTGCTACTGTCTAATACATTTTGGTATAATTTTTTATTCTATTTGTTTCTACAATTAATTCTCCTCAAATCCACTTAATTCAATCTTTGATTGTGAAAGCCAAGACTCGAAAACTTGAAAATAATTTATTTTTTCAAAGATATTTATTTTTTTGCCGATTACAAAAATATCGTTAGTCATCTAAATTACTCTCACAATATTTTTTATCCTATTTTTACCATAGCTTCTAAGTTTATACTTCACTCAAAATTTAATCTGTTTATTCGCTGATGTCCATTCCACTCCTAAAACAAGCTCTTTTAAAAATCTCCTTTTTAAATAAATCATCTGTATTCTTCTCAGACTTTAATTCTTCTTTCGACTCTTTTACTTATCGCATATCGCAAAACAACTTATCTGTATCATTAATTGAATTTCTCTCTGCAATTCACTATATTCATCATATTCACACATCATTGTTCAAACATAAATTTTTTACTCACCAGCCCTCTTATAAGATGGTTTCCCGTCACTTTCTTTGTAAATACTACTTCTGTTGTATTCGCCTATTAAATAATTTAGTTTGCAGACTATGCAAAATTAATAACGAAACACCCATACACTTAATAGTTTTCTGCCAATCTATTCACTCACTTTGTAACAATATCATGGATAAATGTTCAAATATTTTTCGTCACACACCAAATTAATTTTCGGATCTCCTTACATTTCCAAAATTTCTGCTTTCCAGGTGACTCATAAATGAAATTAAAATAATCTTTAATATAATTAGGTCTTTTCACCAATAACAATTACGAATTTTTTAGACTAATCTCATTATTAAAAAATTTCTTCAACTTTTATACCTCTCACCAACTTTGATGTCTACATCTTTTTCAATACAAACAAATCTACATCACATCTTCTTTAAACTCGCTTCTATTTCAATCCCATTTAACAATCGTTGCAAGCATATCGATTTAGTTAAGAAAGTGCCTTGCTTTTCTACACCTACCTATCTACATATAAAAATTTCTTCTAAACTCAAAAGCTCAATTTAAAAGTATTTTCTGTATGGTAAAAAAGATCAGAACTGAAAGGCAATCATACTATCATCTGCGGGTAATTTCAAGTGTCCTAGTTATAAGAAAACTTTAGAATTTGTTAAAAATTCAACTATCTATCATGAATAACTCAATTACTTTAAATGATAATGTTAAAGATTTGTTAGATTCTTATATTTTTAAAGACGCTTTCTTATACACAAATCTACAAACTTAAGTCTAAACATACAATCCTTAAAAGCAAAATTTAACTCTCTTGAATGTTTCATATTGCAATTTAATTCTGACTCAAATATAACCTTGCATATTATCTGTTTGCAACAACTATGGTTAAAGGGGGACAACGATGTTAATTTTGAAATTGAAGGATATAGCTTCCAATATTTACCTAGCAAATTGAGTTCACATAATGGTCTTGGTTTTTATATTAATAAAAGCGTTAATTTCACACTAATTGATAATAAGAATGATAGCCACTTGTTTGAAATATTTTCTATTAAAGTATCTATTCTTTTAGGTAGAAGTTTAACGGTAAAGAATATTTACCGTAGGCCTTTATATTCTATAAATAATATAGAGAATTTTTTTGAAGAGATAAAACAATTCTTTCAGAAGTCAACTAATATTAATTATTGTCTTTTAGTCGGAGACTTTAACTTGAATCTTTTGAAAATTGATAAAGTTAAGTACATAAAGGAATTTATTGATTTACTTTTATCAAATGGCTATAAACCAACAATTACTAAGCACACTAGATATCAAAGTCTGAGTCTTTTAGACAATATTTTTGTACCTTTAGACTTTCTAAAATATAAAGCTTTTAATTTAGTGACTAATTTTTCTGATCATTATCCAGTTATGATTTCAATAGACTCTGTTTTGCATATGAAAAATAAATTTTTTATTAAAAAATGTTTTAATTTAAATCTTTTTCTTGAAAATATACAAAAAATTGATTGGATCAATTCATTATATCCTCATTATGATCATCCAAATGAATATTTTAAAATCTTTACTCAACTTCTATCCAATGAAATTTCAAGTTGCACTACATATAAGTGTTTTTCTAAATATTCTAAACAGTATTATAAAACTTTCTTGAATCCTTGGATGAATAAAGAATTGATGGATATGATTAAAACTAGGAATAAAATTCATTATAAATTTTAAAAAAATTTTTCCTATTTTCTTAAGCAAGAATTTACTCGTTTACGTAATCATGTAAACACCGGTCTATGTAAAATAAGCTGCAAAAATAGCTTCAAATATAAAGTTAAATAACTTTGTAAATAATTTAACAATTTTATTTAAATTTTGCATATAAACTAAATATAATATACAATATATATATTCAAAGTTACAATTAAATCTGTTCCCTAGAATTTGTATGATAGCCTCTCAAACTTTTCCGAAATTTTTGGGAACCATTTTAAGGGTAAAATAAGCTGCAAATTCGACGGCCATTTTTTTGAATTTTTAAAAATGGCGAATTCTTTTATTTTCTCCTTCTAAAATATAATTACAACCATTTTCTTTCTTGTTTTCTATTTCAAATTTTTTTTATAGTTTGAACTTTGTTTTTTCTGTAAGAATCTTAACTTATTTATAATTGTTTTTATAAGTTCTTCGCTTATTATAATATTTTTTTTGAAGGTTGGCCTTAATATTTTTACTTAATTTATTTTATAAGTTCATCCTCTATTATATTTAACTTTTTCAAGGCGGATCTTTGCTTTATCTGTAAGAAATTTAACTTGTTTCCTTAATTCTTTATTATAAGTTCATATTAAATATTTTTAAGGTTGATCTTTGCTCTCGCTGTAACAAACTTTACTTTTTACTGATTTTTCCTATAATTACGTTAAAAATTTTTAAGGTTGACCTTTGCTTTCTGTGTCAGGAACTTAAATTTTTTACTTATTTTTTTTCATAAGTTCATTCAACTTTTTTTGAAGGTCAATCTTTAATTTTCTGTAAACTTTTTTATCATCCCCTATTATATTAAACTTTTTTAAGGCGGATCTTTGCTTTATCTGTAAGAAATTAAAATTTTTTCTTTAATTCTTTTTTATAAGTTCATATTAAACATTTTTAAAGGTTGATCTTTGCTCTCTCTGTAACAAAATTTACTTTTTACTTATATTTCCTTATAATTACGTTAAAAATTTTTTTAAGGCTGACTTCTTTACGAACTTAAATTTTTTATTTATTTATTTTCATAAGTTCATTAAACTTTTTTGGAAGGTCAATGTTTGCTTTTCTGTAAACTTTTTATAAGTTCATCCCCTATTATATTAAACTTTTTTCAAGGCTGATCTTTGCTTTTTCTGTAAGATTAATATTTTTACTTAATTTATTTTTTAAGGTTGACATTTGCTTTCTGTGTCAGGAACTTAAATTTTTTACTTATTTTTTTTCATAAGTTCATTCAACTTTTTTTGAAGGTCAATCTTTAATTTTCTGTAAACTTTTTTATCATCCCCTATTATATTAAACTTTTTTAAGGCGGATCTTTGCTTTATCTGTAAGAAATTAAAATTTTTTCTTTAATTCTTTTTTATAAGTTCATATTAAACATTTTTAAAGGTTGATCTTTGCTCTCTCTGTAACAAAATTTACTTTTTACTTATATTTCCTTATAATTACGTTAAAAATTTTTTAAGGCTGACTTTTGCTTTACGAACTTAAATTTTTTATTTATTTATTTTCATAAGTTCATTCGACTTTTTTGGAAGGTCAATGTTTGCTTTTCTGTAAACTTTTTTATAAGTTCATCCCCTATTATATTAAACTTTTTTCAAGGCTGATCTTTGCTTTTTCTGAAAGATTAATATTTTTACTTAATTTATTTTTTAAGGTTGACATTTGCTTTCTGTGTAAGGAACTTAAATTTTTTACTTATTTTTTTTCATAAGTTCATTCAACTTTTTTTGAAGGTCAATCTTTAATTTTCTGTAAACTTTTTTATCATCCCCTATTATATTAAACTTTTTCAAGGCGGATCTTTGCTTTATCTGTAAGAAATTAAAATTTTTTCTTTAATTCTTTTTATAAGTTCAATTTTTAAAGGTTGATCTTTGCTCTCTCTGTAACAAACTTTACTTTTTGCTTATATTTCCCTATAATTACGTTAAAAAAATTTTAAGATTGACTTTTGCTTTCTGTGTAAGGAACTTAAATTTTTTATTTATTTTTTTTCATAAGTTCATTCAACTTTTTTTGAAGGTCAATCTTTGCTTTTCTGTAAACTTTTTTCAAGGCTGATCTCTGCTTTATCTGTAAGAAATTTAACTTTTTTCCTTAATTCTTTATTATAAGTTCATATTAAATATTTTTTTAAGATTTTATAATAAATCAAGCTCAAGTAATTTCAAAATGAACTCTTAAAACAACTTTTTTACCATATTCGTATTTGTTACCTTACTTAACTTTTAACAAAATTAATGATCAATAATTATTCTGAAAGTATTTTATCTAAAAACAGTTTTATATAATGTCTCTTTCTTATTTCAGTGTATTCAAAATTTTATGAAAAATGATAAGAAATATAGAAAATTATCTGATTTCACTTTTTAAATTTTTTTCTAATTCAATATTCCTGTATTCATTTATTCCGGTTAGATAATAAAAGTTTTTAATATTGCAAGTAACAAGAAATCGATGAATGTAGAAAGCTAAAAAGTATTTAGGTATGGAACTTATGATTAATTTTTTCATCAATTTCATGAATCGCTTTAATTTTTTTTCAGATTTTTATTTATCAGGATGAATTGTGTTTAGTCAAATAAGAACTCTGTAAAAGTCTTCGTAGTTCTGAAAACTCTTCAATTTTTATTTTTTGTTTTCTCTTACACAATTATTTAGTGTACTATTATTCGTTTTTATTTTAAAATTTTCATTATTTTCAATAAATCTATTAGGAAAGCCATTTTTATTTAAGATGAAGCATGTTTTTAATTAGAAAACTTTATTAGAAAGTTTGTATTTTATCTTAAAAATTGTTAAACTTAACCAGTTGTTCAAAAAATAGTACAGTGTCTCCCGCCCTAATGAAAGATTCTGCACTTATGAAGAAATTTTAAAGTGTCGACCAAAGTATCCAATCATATACAACATGATTAACAAAATTTATTTGAAAACCCTTGAATTAAGTTTAGGCAATAATGATCAGCTTGCATTTTTAATTGTAAGGTTTTTTAATAATACCCGCAACAGATATTAACTAAATTTTACAGAATAATTATTTTTGTATTCTAAAAACATTTTATACATCAATGAAGTAAACTGTCTTAACGATAGGCATCGTTTGAAAAGGAAAATTCTTTTGAAAGTGTATTAAAAATTGTTCAAAACTCATTTTTACATAAATTTGGTAATGGCTTTATACGGAAAGTGGACTTATTATTTTTGAAAAATTGGAAATCCAGTTTCAAAAATTCTTCTGAAAATCAAATTTTGTGTTAAAGTTTTAAAATTTGGTACCTTAACAGAAATCATTTTCATGAAAAAGTCAACATAAAAAACTTGATTCTTTTTATTAAGTTGAGAAATGATAACTTCGAAAGGTAAAAGGTTAAAAAAATTAATTTTCCTGCACAAATTTAAATGAAAATCTTTAAAAGAATATTTTTTCCAACAAATGATGGGGAAAATAAAAAAAATATTCTTCGAAGTATATATCCAAAGTTGGCAATATTTTTGTCAAGAAAATCTTTAAAAAAAATAATTTTTCACGTTGGCAGATATTTAGGAAATTTTAAAGTCATTGATTTTTAATAACTTTGGGAAAATTTTCTTAGTACTAATTTATCTGGCTGGTTTTTGAAATTTTATCAAAATTTATTCGAATTTCGTAAAAAGAGGATTTCTCTTAAGAAAAAAATTTATTATAATGTATCTATATTATAATATTTATAAAAATTGACAATTTAATAAAATGAAAGTTTTTATATTTAGATATCATTTTAAATTTATCCTAGCATAATAGTTTATAGATAAACATCTAGTAGTAAGCTCTCGATAACTCGAGTCGCTTTACCTGTCTCAGTCATATCTACACATGCTAAATTTTCGTTTAACTCAAAATCAGATAGGTGGAATTTTCGTTTAAATCGAAGTAATTCATGCTTTTTCTGATATCAATTTATAACTTAAATTATTCGGGATAAAAATTTCAATGCTATCTGTGAATTGCAGTTCATCATGTTGCAATATATTTCAGAGGCTTTGAATACAAAGTTTTTATGAAAAATCAATAAAAGTGTGAATTACACATGCTTTCATTCATTTCGTTGTAAGGCATTTTCAGCGCTGAGATATTTGCAGCCCTATGATTTGCTTTGAATTATTGTACCATATTTTATTATTATCTTTAAGCGTGTAGGCACAAAATTTTATGCCCTTTTCAACGTAAATTATCGTAATTTTGTATATATACTCTCGTTATTTTTTTATAAAATAAAATGAATTCAATTTTTTTTGAGGTTTTGCTCCCTTAAATTTGTACCTGGAAGTATCACAGAACTGCTATTCATTCAAGAAAATATATGATACTGATCATTCGTTTAACTCGAACTTCGGATAACTTAAAGGATTTTTTGGATCCCAAAGACTCGACTTTTTGGTAGATATTAAAATATTATAAACATTAAAGGTAAGGGTAAACTCCCTTAAAAATTCATTGATGTTGGTGTAGTTATGTAAAATTAAGTGTTTTAGAAAATATGAAATTATTCAGATAGCTTCTCCGGTGAAAGTAAATTTATCAGTTAGGTTACATGTGAAAATTAATTTACTGACAGATTATACATCATAAAATGGTGTATTAAGTAAATAAATACTATATTTATTGAAAAATTATGCATTTAAAATTTATTATTGTTTTTAATTTCGAAAATTCTTGATTTAATAAATTTTTTGACAGGATAGTAATTTTCAAAAATATCACAATCAGATCTGCAATAAATTGTTTATTAAAATCACGGTATATTTGAAGTTAGAAAGATCCAAATGAAAAGAAGTGCTCAGCATATTTAAGAAAGTGATGACAAAAGAAGTGCTCAGTATATTAAGTGAATTAAATTATATCAAAATAAATATATACTTAATTCTGCATACAAGGTGTTAGTTAAAACTAGAAATTGTATGTACTCTTGTATTTGATCATCATAACTAAGCGTACACAGTGTAAAAGACCTCTTTCTTCTATTGAAGTCTCAGTTCCACTTTTGTGTTCAAACTTTGAGGTTTGAATTTGCATCTAGTGGCTGTACGTGAGCATTTATCGTTAACGCTTAAGAGCTTTATCTATTCTCAAATCAATAATAATAATATAATAAATATATTTTTTATTTGATATTTTGAATAAAGATCATCTTTAAAAACAAAAGAGAATAAAATATTAAAGAAATTAAAAATTTAACAAAATATTTTTGAAAATTAATTTTTTAAAATGAAAATATATTTTTTTACATAAATTAATTCGCATAGACATTATTGCCACCATCGAGGTAACAGAAATGGAAGACAAATCTATAAATTTTGACTTATTATCACTAAAATATAATGTTTTTTTAATATATATAACTTGATTTGATTTTTTTCTGAATTAGAGACTCGAGTTTTATATGTAAGTAAATTTTCACTCTGTTATCTCTTTTCATTTATTCGAAATCAGGCTTTACTTTTGCAGCTTTTTTTGCAGCTTATTTTACACCTACCCTAAAAACACTGACCTACACCCTTAAAGAAAAATATTATAAAAATTTCTTTGATACAAATAAAAAATCTAAAAATATTTGGTTAGAGTTGAACAAACTTATGAATCGTAATAATAAAGATGATATCTAGATGTCAATAACATATTAACTCATGACACCACCTCTAAATTTGTGCCCTTCTAGCTTTACCTTTGATAAGCTCACTGTTGACAGCATAATTTTAGCTATTTATAAAATGAAAAGTAACTCATCTGAAGATATTTATGGTATTTCAACCAATATAATTAAATCTACCTTACATATCTTAGCTCGCTTTTTACTTATTGGTTTTAATGCATGCTTAGAATTTGGAGTTTATCCAGATGTCTTTAAATTTAATAAGGTTGTCCCTGTCTTCAAAAAAGGAGATAAATATCAAGTTAAAAACTATAGGCCGATAAGTTTGATCCCAACACTTAGTAAAATTTTTGAAAAACTATTATTTGATCAAATTTCGTCCTACTTCAACAAATTTAATTTATTATATCAGAATCAATTTGGATTCCGAAAAAATTATAGTACACAACATCTACATCTTTCTCTTATAAATGATATAATTACAAAAATGGAATCGGATGAGACAGTGTTTACATTTTTTATTGATCTCTCGTCTGCCTTTGATAGCATACCACACGAAATACTCTTAAATAAATTATACTATTATGGGTTTGATAAATTAAGCCTTAAATTTATGCTTTCTTATTTGGTTAATCGTAAACAGTTGGTATCATATAAAAACGCCTATTCAGAGATTTCTTATATTAATATTGGTGTACCTCAAGGATCTGTTCTGGGTCCACTATTATTCCTCATATATATAAACGATATTAATAAATGCAATGACAACAATGATTTTTTTCTATATGCTGATGATATCACTTGTAATATTTCAATAAAAAATAATTTGTTACCTTTCACCTCTGAATCCCTTCACAAAATTACTTGAATGGTGTAAATTCAACTACCTATTGATTAATTATGAAAAATCTAAATCTATGATCTTCTGTAAAAAAAAATCTATCAAACAAGACTTTCATATTTCTCTTCCTTTTGAATTTGTAAATAAATTTAATTTACTAGGATTAATCATTAATGATAATTTGAAATGGAATGATCATATTTCTTATATAATTTCCAAATTAAATAGAGTTGCTGGCATTCTTAAGTATTTTTGGTATTATTTCTCATTTGAAATTAAAATCATGTTATATAATGCACTCTTTTTACCTCACTTACTTTACTGTATTATTGTTTGGGGACACCAAAATACTTCATCAATTTTAAAAGTACAAAAAAAAGTCTTGAGATATATTTGTAACTCAATTTATTACTCACATACAAACAAACTCTTTTATATGTCTAAAGTTCTTAAATTTTCATATCTTTATGAATTTTATCTCTCATTGTTTATACATAATTTTTTTTCACATCAATTGCCTTTGAATTTTTCTGAACTTCTTCTTCTAAATTTTCAAACTTCAGAATATTCTCTTCGATTCCCCAATAAAGCAAGAATATGAAAAGAATATGAAAAGAAGAAGAAGAAGAAGAAGAAGAAGAAGAAGAAGAAGAAGAAGAAGAAGAAGAAGAAGAAGAAGAAGAAGAAGAAGAAGAAGAAGAAGAAGAAGAAGAAGAAGAAGAAGAAGAAGAAGAAGAAGAAGAAGAAGAAGAAGAAGAAGAAGAAGAAGAAGAAGAAGAAGAAGAAGAAGAAGAAGAAGAAGAAGAAGAAGAAGAAGAAGAAGAAGAAGAAGAAGAAGAAGAAGAAGAAGAAGAAGAAGAAGAAGAAGAAGAAGAAGAAGAAGAAGAAGAAGAAGAAGAAGAAGAAGAAGAAGAAGAAGAAGAAGAAGAAGAAGAAGAAGAAGAAGAAGAAGAAGAAGAAGAAGAAGAAGAAGAAGAAGAAGAAGAAGAAGAAGAAGAAGAAGAAGAAGAAGAAGAAGAAGAAGAAGAAGAAGAAGAAGAAGAAGAAGAAGAAGAAGAAGAAGAAGAAGAAGAAGAAGAAGAAGAAGAAGAAGAAGAAGAAGAAGAAGAAGAAGAAGAAGAAGAAGAAGAAGAAGAAGAAGAAGAAGAAGAAGAAGAAGAAGAAGAAGAAGAATTTATTAGCATAAAATAATCTCATAAAAAAAAATTTCACATTTGAGAATATGCTTGTATTTCAAGGGTCAGAAGATCGTAACAGAAATACTAAAAAAAACATTAAAATATTTTTTTTAATTGTTCATAAATGTTAAATAAATGTTAAATCAACAATTAAACATAGTTAAAAATGAAATTGATATTAAAAAAATTTAAATAAAAAAATCAAATTATATTAAATCATCACAAAATTGATTCAATCTTGTTTCAATAAATATTCATTCAGGCGTCTTTTCCATGTTGAAAGTGAAATATTCATAATTTGAAAATCTTGCAAATATTCATTCCAGATTTTAGTTATACGAAACTACAAACTTGACTGCGTGGATTTCAAGCGATATGATGGTATCTGCAAATTATACATATATCTTGGGGAAAAACGTTATGAATCGTGATTGAATGTGAAAAATTGCTTATGGCCACAGGCAAATATCCATTAAAAAATTTCCAAGCCACAATACAAAGTTGTTTGATATAAATTTCTTTTATATTGAGCAAGTTGTTACTTTTAAAAATTGAAAGAGTATGCGCTCGGAATGTCAGATTGGATACCAATCTTATGCATTTTTTTTGAAGAGTATGCAAACTTGAGAGGTCCACAAAGCCCAAATTGACCAAACTATAAGAAAGATGAGGCAAAGCTAGTGATCTATATATATCCAGTTTAATTTTCGATGGAAGTGATCTGAATCGATATAAAATACCAATTACAATACTAACTTTAGTGCAAATGTGTTTAATGTGTAGATTCCAATTCAATTTTTCACTCAAGATTAAACCTAAATAATTATCAGATACTGATAAATGCAAATTGAGATTTTTCAAGAAGGTAGGCTGAGCATTTTTCTTAGAAAAAAACATATCAACAGTTTTAGAGTTATTAATTCCAAGTTCATTCACTGTACACCAACCAAAAACTTTATTGACATTTTCTCTATAAACAGACTCAATTGTTTTATTCTGAGCCAGAAAAACATTTAGGAGAAATGAATAAGGTATAAGAATAGTCAAATCATCAGCAAAAGCTAAAAACTCTAACGAAGCGTTTGATTGAAATATGTCATTAATATAAATTAAAAAAAGGAAGGGACCCAAAACAGAACCCTGAGGTACTCCTCTGGATACATGAATCAAATTTGAATAACTATCATTCGCAAACACTGCTTGTTTTCTGAATGACAAATATGATTTAAAAAATTTCAAAGTTCTTTAATCAAATCCGTACTTTTCCAGCTTGAATAAAAGTTTTTCATGTGATACTGAGTTGAACGCTTTTGATAAATCTAGGAACAATGCTAAAATACCATCTCCAGAATCAAGATATTCATAAATTGATGTCAAGAAAAATGAATGTGCAAACGTAGTAGAAGAATTTTTCCTAAAACCGAACTGCTTTGAATTGAAGAGATTGTTTTGATCAAAATGATGAATTAATTGCTTGAGAATAATTTTTTCAAAAAGTTTTGAAATTATGCTAATCAAAGAGATTCGACGATAATTGTTGATGTCGTGTCTCTCACCTTTTTTTTTGTAGACAGGCATGCACTTACTAATTTTGAGACATGATGGAAAGAGTGAATTTTGCATGCACGAATTAAAAGCTAAAAATAGTGGATATGCTATTTCATTTTCAATGAGTTTTAGGTGATAAGAAGAAATTCCATAAAAATCTTCACTTTTACTATTTTTCAAATTTTTAATGGCAATGAGCACTTCCTCCAGAGTGATTTCTTCAAGTCTAAACTTCGAACTTTGAAAAGGAATGTAATTTTTCATTTCAGAAAAAGATGATTGAGGTACACGGCTAATAAATGAATTATTTATGAAATCACATAGATTTTGTTCATTTATGATTTGAGAATTATCTTTTAGAATTAAAGATGAATCTTCATTCTTTTTAATCAATTTATTAATATTCTTCCAGACTTCTTTGCTATTTTTGTTTTCAAACAATCGTGCATAGAATTTTTCTTTTAAACTTCTCGTCATCTGCTTTACTTGTTGACAAAAGTGAGCATGTTGATTTTTTAAATCATAATTTATTTTATATTCACGGGTTCTTTTAATTTTAAAAAATACTTTATCCCTTTTCTTTATTAGAGTCAACAATTCTTCATTTGCCCATTCAGCAAATATTTCTTTATACTTATTGAAATTTTTTGTTTTTTGTACTTTTTTAGCTTGATTAGCACAATAACTTAAACAATGATTAATTGTGTAAATCATATTTTCTGGATCAGACTCACTTGGAAAATACCAACAAATTGAACGTAATAGATTCTGAAAAAAACTCTTATCAAATATGACTCTGGGAGATTTCTCATTTTTATGCAATTGATTTCGAAAGCTATGTTCAATGGTTGTAAAAATGGGAATATGGTCTGAAAAGGATGTTTGTATATTGTATCCCTTAAATTTTTTCTCACTTGATACAAATATATTATCTATCAATGTAAATGCTTGGTATCTCGTTGGTTTGGTGATTGAAGGTACGAAATGGTGTTGCATAAGCAAATTCAAAAAAAAGGAAGAATAATTCTTATTATTATATTCGAGGAGGTTAATATTAAAATCACCATGAATAATTGAACTGTTATTATTGTGTTTGTTTTTCATCAAAAAAGTTTGAAAATTTTCAAAAAATTCATCCATATGATCGCTACCAAAAAGAGGCAATCGGTAAATATTGTGAAAAGATAAAATATTTGAAAAACCAGAAGTTATGCTAATGGAAAAAACTTCATAAAGATTTGACGAAAATTCACTATCCAAAATGTCAACTTTATACTGTTCTTTAACGAAAAAGCATAAGCCTCCATGTTGTGAAATTCTCTTCGGTTGAGAAAAAACATGTAACCAGGTATATTATATGTAATATCATCCAACATCCAAGTTTCTTGCAAGGCTAAGACATCAATGTAAACATTGTTTCTTTTTAATTGTTTTAAAATTAATTTAATATGATTGAATTTTGCTCGAATAGATTGAACATTTGAACATTCATTGATAATATGTTAAAATTGAAAAAATCAGAAGATCTATCTTCATTTAATTTTAAAATATCAGATTTATGTAAATGAACATCATAACTTTTATCATAATTATCAAAAAGCAAATCTGTTAAATCGAATGATTCGTCAACCATTAGAAAGTAATATATCCAATTCTTTCATTTTTTTTATCAACAAATTATCGTATATTTTTTTCTTAAGAGGGCATGGGTGATGATCAGCTTGCATTCCTTTATCTTTGCAATTTTTGCAAGTTGTTATTTCTGAAGAACAATTCGTGTATTCATGATCTTTATCTCCACAAAGAGAACAATATTGTGATTTTGATTTACATAAACTTTTAAAGTGTCCTAGTTTAAGACAATTTGAACACTGCTTTACACGCGGTAAAGTAGGGATTATTGGATATGATGAAAATCCAATATATACTTTACCTGCTTTTAGCACTTTAGTTAAAGCTTGTTTATCAATTTTCACATCAATTCCATAATGGTCTTTATGGGAATTGAACTTATATTTTTCTACTGAAATAATATCTTCAACTTTAATATCATTTTGTGATGATATTTTTTCATTTATTTCGTTCATTTTTATGAAATTTGGAACTCTTTTGAAGGTTAATTTCGGAACTATATTTTCAAGTTGCGTTGTCTTAAATTTTTCCTTCAATTCATCTTCGATTTTATTGCGGCACTTTGTAGAGGAAGCCTCAATTAACAGCTTTTTTTAAAACTTTAATTTTATTTATATTACATTTAGACTTCAAATTTTCATTCAGAAATTTTTCAGCCTCATTTTTTTTACCAGATAAAAATTCTTGATTTGGTTCCACAACTATACAATTTTTGGTACAAAAATTTTTTGATTTATCACTTTTCTTGCTTATTACTTCAGCAAAAGACAACTTTTGTTCAACTCTAGGTGTTTTAAGCTCTTCAACTTGTTCACTGAGTTTTTTGATAATTGAGTTTTGTTCACCAATTTGTGATTTTTTTTATTTCTGCATTCGGTGCAATTCCAACGAAAACCATGCTGGCTAAATTTATCAAGTGTTTTGAAAAAACTTTTATTGAAATTTTGACAATCAAAACATTTCCACCCAAAACAATTATCACATTGGATCATCTCTTCGGTTAAAATAGAACATTGAGAACACTTATAGGTTCCCGCGTCCTTATATTCACCCTCACTCATAAACGAGCAATTTAATCAATTTCATAATGAGAGGGTTTTTGTCTATCCTGAATGTTGTTGGATAAGCTAGGTGTGGTTATGGATGAGACTTGTGCGTATGTAGATAATGAGGGGCAAGGTGGAGTATGTGGGTGGTGAGTATGAGAGAGTTGTTCAATTTTGTTGGAGTGTGCAAGAGTTACTTCATATTTTAGATTATTAAGGAGGGTAAGGTCTTCTGCATTTAGAGAGGAATTTGCTATGAATTCATTGAAGAGATTTCCTATTAATTGGGTAGAGGTAAGGTTAGGGGTATGATCGTGACGTGCACGTTTTGGGTTAGACATGTGAAATAAGTGTGAGAGAGTGATATGGTATAAAGATAAAAATTTTAACTCTAATTAGTAAAGGTATAATTAATAAAAGGTCCTGTTTGTAGATATTTCTTTAGGAGTAAATAATATTCGCCATTTTTAAAGATTGAGGGTGTTGTTGAAAAAATAAAAATGTAATACTGTGAATAGAAAAGTATAGGAAAATTTGTAAGTCATGGAACGGTACGGTTAAAAAGTGCCGCAAGATTAATTTGGCAATATCTTTTTCTAAATAATAAAGTTCAAGCTGAAGTAAAATTTTTTATAAAATATAAGTTCTTTTCTATTGTTTAAAATCTTTCTAGGATAAAATGTCTGCCTTTATTCGTCCACTTTTTTAACTTTTCTACTTTTTAGACATGTAATGTAACTAATTTTAATTTTTTATTTTTTTTTAAAAGAATGTTTTTTGAACTTAATTTGAAGCTTTATCAACCTACTTTTTTTGATATCAAATATTTTTTGTGAAAATGATCTGCAAGATTTACCGTCAGTTTCTTTTAAATGATGCACTGCTTTGGTTGTACTGGCCTTTTCTATTTTCCCTGTCAAAGTTTATCCAGTCATCAGGGCCTTTTTCATTCAAATAATAGTTTAAATTATTATTGCTTTGTGTATAATTTTTCTAATATTATATGTATTCTTATTCTAAAAGTATAGAGCGTATAGAAAAATTTGTTGCTTCCATTTCAACCAAACCTTTTCATTTTACTTCTTTTTTTTTTAAATTTAAAGTTTTATATTGAAGGAGAATATATTTTCTTAAGATGGAAACAATTTTTTTTCGCTTATTTAAATTTTGGATTTGCGTTTTGCCAACAACAAGAACGGCTGCTATTTTATATCAAGATGCTTGATTTCGTTGTCCTTTTTTGAAATGTGAGTTTTTTCTCTTTATTGCCATTTCAACCATTTTTCAGATTTTGTTTAATACAACAAATAAGTTGTATGAAATACATTGTGGCCTAATATATGTGTGCTGTTTCAACAAATATGCGAGCAAAACGTGGACCCGGACCCGCCCATATCTGCAAAATAAACTTTGTGGGTACCCCCAGTCCTGCAAATATTTTTTTGGCCCGCATAGATTTCGAAATAAATTTTTGAGTAAACTATTGAACACACAAAAATTTAATCAACTAATCACTGGGCTAACAAAGCAGTAATTTTATTACGTTTCTTCAGGGAGGCAGAGTCCAAGGTTTAAACATCTAACTCTCACTTGAAACACTTAAAAACTCCAAGTACATGTTAGAATTTATTTTCAACCACCTAACTTTTTAGTATTATTTTATAATTTTTTAAGAAAATTATTTTTGTGGTGCTTAATCTCCTTATTTTTTATTTGATTTTACATAGGGGTCGTTCACAATTGACGTCAACCTTTTTTTGATAAATTTCAACCCCCCCCCCCCCCCCCCCTCATATCAACTTTTAAATATATCATCACTTAACAAAATCGACTTATGTCAACTTTGGATACCCCCCCCCCCCCACTTTTAGTTGACGTCAATTGTGAACGACCCCTAACACTATCTCAATTTTTATTCCCATACATGCGCATATTTCAGTTAAATTCGGCATATCATATAACTAAGGACTATTAATAGTAAAGGATGCTTAGAAAGTATTCTGATTTATTTTTTTAATACTTCATTTTGATTTTTGAGAAATGTCAAATATTACTGAAAATTCTTCTATCCACACCCGCATAACCGCGCAAATATTTTTATCTGGGTAATTGAGGGTCCAGCAGGTTTGACTATTATATTTTTTAGGTCTGTGATTTTGTGTCTTGATCATATGATTACCTTCCTAACACTGCTAAGGAAAGATTATTATTCAACAGTTGAAGTAACTTCATAAATTTAAAGATGTATTTTTATTTTTAGGTCAGCGCACTTGAATTTTGGAATTAGCTTTAAAGAAATATTTTTCTATCGCAAAATTTTTTAAAGTTTTCAATGCAAATACTTCAATGGCATAACCAGCATTATTAACTTACGAATAACCTTTTGAATTGAAATAAATTAATTTTTTATAATGATAAAAAATTTTACATTTTATAATTCACATTGTGCTTGAAAAAAGTCTCCTATTTTTGAAATGATAATCGGCATCAGCAATATATTAAATGTTAAATTTAATGAAAATTGCTTAACATTCGTTTTTTGTATTTAAGTTTTCAATTAAAAAAAAATAAAAAATTTCCTGCTTAAGGAACCTCTCATCTGCTGCAGATTTTTTTGACAATTCTAGCAGTGTCGTTTTGTATTAACCTAACAAAATGATTTCCTTTATCATATTTAAATTCTTCATTGACTCTTTCAAACGCTTTGATTTCTGTGCATTATTTCTTTTACAATTGGTGGAGGAAACATTTGACTCGAGAGATAAAGAAATTCTTTTCGTTTACAACAAAGTTATTTAGTCTTTTACATTCATAAAATTGTTGAGTTTTTAGCAATTTTCTAAATGATATCGAGCCTTTGTGTGAAAATAGGAAACCACGATTTTTTCTTCTATTTCTTCTTCTGTATAAAGAAACTTACTTATCAAGCATATCAGCACCTCATATGTATGTATTATACTAAGATGCAATTTCTTTTTTATATTTTAGTGAGTAGCGAATTATATTACTAATTGGAAAAATCCTACTGTAGTTTGCAGCAACAGATACAGAATATAACATTATAATTCTATTTTGCTTTAAAAATTCTGTTTATATTCTATCCCTGAAAAGTTATAGAATTTCTATTTTTGTCGAAAAATTGATGAAATATATTTAATAAAATGTACATCCATATTTATGTATAACAGATGTCAAATATTTTAAAACACTTACACCAAAAATATCAAAATTATTTTCTTTTTCCTTGCCAAGGTATAGATAAAAATTGTTTAAATATCCTCCTGAACTGCAAACACCAATTATAACCAAATTTTATTGATTTTCATTTCAAATATTTTTTTCCAAATGCAACACATAATATCTGATCATCATTTATCGATAAAAATCTTAGGTTAAAAAGTGCTTCAAGATTTATTTAGGTTTAACCTTTTTGAAATTAAATAATTATATAATACAATCATTATACAAAGAAATTCTGCATATTTTAATTCCTCCGGAGCTTTGCGATGAGTTTGGGTAAAAAGTAAGACACTAGAGTTTGGGAGAGTTTGGGTAAAAAGTAAGACCGTACTTCCTCCTAACGTTTGACAAGCACCTAATATGGACCCTGAAGCCAAATTTTCACATGCTAATAACTTTTAATTTTTCCTTTAAATCAGATAAAATTTAAACATAATATATTTTTTTATACTCTTAATCTATGTTTAAATTTTCAGCAAGATTCAATATTATATGTGGAAAATATTCGAGCATAAAAGGTTTTAGTTAAATACATAGTATCTTGTCAAAGTAATTTCGGCATATTTTAATGACTCAGGAGGTTTGCTATGTTCCTAATGCATTGATATGTAATTATTTAAACTTTGGAATTTTAAGTTTAATTAAAGGATCGTGATGTAAGGTGTTTAGAGACTGTTCAATACTTAAACGTCTTCGGTGAATACAGCCTTGACAATTCTTCACGGTACACGTTTACCTTTAAAAATAACTAAAAAGAATTTATTATGCAAATACAAATTATAAAATACATGTTACAAAACACCGATACATGGTGTGATATATACATGTAAAGACAATTAATATAAATATCACATGGCACAAAAACAAAACTAAAAAAAAGAAATAGTTATTTGAAAAAAGTTCTTAGTAAACGCTTGAATCTACAACTACCTTTTTTTTTTAAATAAAAATAATTAAAGACGCAGAACCATTGACATATGTCATAGCCAACTCACCCAATTCGCTCAACATTTCAACCAACTTACCCATAGCCACCAAACTCACCCAACTCGCTCAACATCACCATTACCTGGTCTCCCGGACATTCTACATACACCGAAAACAACATAGTAGATCAATTATTATCCAAAACATTAACATCGAACACAATCTTAACCATTGTACCACCTATCCCTCTATCCTGCACAATGAAAAAATAACTAGTTATGATTACTAATCATATTTGTATTTCATTTTTAAGAGTTTGTAAATAATCTCTTTACAACTTATGTTTGTAGACAGACACACTTGATGAACGCATCTGTATATAAAGAACAGATGAGTATCATAAAAAAGTAAATCATGCAGTACGAGTATGTCACTAATAGCTCTTACGCATGTGAACATTTGGCATACGCATATTCATCTTTGTCATTTTCTTTCTCTCTTCTTATTTTCTTTCTTTCTGTTCGTTACTTGTTTCTTACAATATTATTACTCTGAAAAGGGAGCAAAGTGAATCTAATATGTAAGTTAAATTAGTTTTGACTACAGAGTAAAGTTTTTAAATATTTTTTATTCTAGCCTAAGATCTCAAGTTTGATTTGTTAGCAATTAAAGTGTTTCTATGTCTCACAGTTGTGTGCTTTGTACATTTTCTACACGTCATTTTTCTAAATTATTAAGTCACTATAGAAACAACCATGAAAGTGACTCTAGGTTTCAATTAAATTGTTTTTTTAAAGATTGCAATAATCATTATAAAAAAGTAAAATCTTTTTTAAAACATATTATAAGAAATCATTCGGATTTCTACGAAACCGAAACAAGATCTTCAACAAACAACGAAATAAATAAAGAAATTGATTTGCTAATTCATTCAGATGTTATCGATAATAATTTTGAAAGCATGCTTAACGCAAGTGATTTTGAGTTAGAAACTAAATCTAACCGTGTAGAAGTCAAGGAAGATTTTAAAAAAGAAATTGCGCATTTTTTTATTAGAATTACGTAATATAAATTTAATATCAGAACATGTCGTGTCTAGGATATGTTCTAAGTTTTCAAGTGTTTTATCTAAACATTTTTATATTCTCAATGATTTTTTTGAATTTATTGAAAATGATTCGAACAAACATTTGTGTAATTCTTTAAAAGATCAATTTAGTAGCTCTATTGACGTTTTTGAACATCTCAAAACCCAGTATAGATTAAATTCTTTTATTAAAAAAAGCTTAAATTTAAATGAACCGATTGAATTTAATTTGGGAAAAAGTCCAAATGATTTTTCCTTTTTTAAGTTTCAATATGTTCCAATATTGAAAACTTTGCATTTATTATTATCTTGCGATGACGTTTTTGATGAAATAATGAAACCTTTTTCTGGTAGGGATGATGAATATAGAGATTTTTCTGATGGTATTGCGTTTAAAAACAATAGTTTTTTTAAAGAATTAAATACACTTCGGTTAATAATTTACTATGATGATGTTACAGTTAGTGATGCCTTAAGTAACAAATAAAATAAAATTAAACTAAGTTGTTTTTACATGAATCTTGCCAATTTAAGTCCTAATTTTCGATCAAAACTTCATGTAATTCAACTTGTTTTAATATGTATGAATAAATTAATAAAAACTGTTGGGTTAAAACCTGTTCTAGAACCCTTATTAGATGATCTTCGTATTTTAGAAACTGAAGGCATAGCAATATTAAAATATGGGCAAATATTCAAGTTTTTTGGCAGTATTATAGTAATTTTAGGGGACAATTTAGCTGCACACACGATCGGTGCTTTTGTAGAATCATTTAATAGCCATAGATGTTGTCGTTTTTGTTTAACTAATAGGACAGAAATGCAGGATTTTTTGCCAGGAGACTTTACTGTGCGTACTAGAGAGATGTATACTGAACATGTAAATTATTCTGCTCAGGGCTCAAGTTTTTCCAAAATTTAGGGTGTCAAATTTGATTGTCTCTTTAATAAATTAAAGTATTTTCACTCAATAATGGGACAACCATCCGATATTTCGCATGATCTTTTTGAAGGTGTTGTCTGCGATGTTTTAGAGGCTCTTTTAGATAAGTTTTTTACTAGGAATTATTTTTCCTTTCAAGCCTTTAATAACAGGCTAAGAAACTTTGAATTCAAGCAAATCGATAAATATGATAAACCTAACATAAGAATTAAAAAGGGGTATCCTTATATAAGACAAAGTGCAGCTCAAATAAGCTGTCTTTTCAGGTTTCTACCTTTATAATCGGAGATTTAGTTCCACTAAATGATCCGTTCTGGATTACTTATTTGACTTTAGCGAAAGCTTTGTTATTTGTCTGTGCTCCTAGACTTGATTCAGGGCATATTAAATTTATGAATGAGTTGATTATTGATTTTTTTAATAGTTATAAAAAAGTTTTGAATAAAAGTATAAAACCAAAAATGCATTTTTTGCTACATTATGCATGGCAAACACGTCTTTTTGGGCCATTAATTAATTGTAAAACTCTTAGATTCGAAAGTAAACACACTGTTCTTAAACACAAATTTCAGCAGACAAAAAACTATGTTAACATAATTAAAATACTGGCAAAAAATCATCAATTTCAACAAAGTTTTTATTATCAGTTGCCTAACTTTCTATCTTTAAATGATAATCAGGTTACAAAACCGCTTTTTTTAAATTATGATAATTTTGATTCTTATGAAAAATACCTGCTTAGCTCATATGTTTATGGCGAAATTATAAAAAGCTTTCAATCAATTACTTTAAATGGCGTTATATATAGAGTTGGGGATTGCTTATTAACTAGAGATGAGAACATGCTAATATAAACTACAATAGAATTTTATATTGTTTGCTTCTAAAGGATGAAAATTTTTTTCTATGTGAAAAATTGGAAATTTTGGACTTTGATGCGCACTATTTTTCTTATATTGTGTCTCGAAGAAAAGATTTAGCTGCGTTATTGTTCCAAAACACTTTGTTTATTAAATATTTTTGAACATTTAAAATCTATGCAAATTCTAATTCACGCAAATGTTTTAAAGTTATTTTTCTACTTATTTTTTAAAAACATTATTTAATACCGTTTAATAATTTTTTAATTAATCAAATTTTCAGGAAAAAGTTTATGGTTGTTATTAATCGCGAATCAACAAAAAATTGCTATACCGTTTTCACTTAATTTTAAATCAATAATGGAATTATTAAATATTGAATCCTGTTCAACATCTAATTTTGTTATTAAATATTATGACTATGATGTTGAAGAGTATTTAGATTTAGAAGAACAAACATTTAAGGAATTTATAGCACAAAAAACGTTGAAAATTAAAATTTGTTATTTATATGAAAACAAGATTACAAATCATAAGTCCTCATTAAATAATTGCAATAAATCAACTGAAAGTTTGTCTTCACCCAATCAAAAGAAGTTACTTGAAAGAGTAGATGACCTAAACAACAAGTAATATACATGTCACTATTTTTAATCTAAATAATGCTATATGTTTATTTTTAGTCAAACTTGGCCTAGAGTTTTAACTTTTCCTAAAAAGAAGCTACAAAAAGGTGTTCTTAACAAATTAAATTCTCAAGAAAAGCTTAATTCTTCAGGTATAACTAAGCTGTTGGACACAGTTTACACACACTTTAGTTTATATGAAGGAGGAATGTAAGTTTTTTTATTATCAGATATACTGTGTTATTGTGTTATTACAAAGTGTATACTTTTGTTTTTTTAGATACCCAGGAGGAAATAAATATGATCAAATGGTAGAATTACTTTTGGAAACATTTCCCTACTTGATGAGCGAAAGCGATTTATCCATCAAATCTTGCAAAGTAAAAAATTAATAAAATTTTCTTGAAAAATTCGATAAATTTTTTAGATATATTGGAAAAAAAAATACAATACTTTTGGTCAAATCAAAGAAGAGGAAGAGATAAAGTTTTAAGTGAAGTTCAGCAAAAAAAGAGAAAATATATAAATAAAAATTTAAGAGAAAATCTACTAGAAAAAAATTTTGTTTATGGTTTAAAAAACTTTCTTCCTAATAACTGTATGGAAACTGAAAGTACTTTAAACGAAAATATTTTATGGCTTAAAAAAGAGTTTAAAAAATCAGAACCAAACATGCAAATAGTTAAAGCTAAAATGAATTTAACTTTTGCCAATAGAAGAAAAAACTTAATTGAAAAAAAAGAAACTATTTCTAACATAATAGAAAACTATCCTTTCCTAACTCAAACTAATGAGGTAAGTAAGAGATTTTTATCATTTTAACTAATTTATACATTTTTTTTAGATCATAAAAGAGTTTTATCGTTTGGACCCAAATATCTTAAATAAGAATTTTATTTTTACGGCGAAATACGCAAAGGCAATACTCAGCTTAATCCAAAACAAAAAAAAGTTTAAAGGTTACGAAGAAATGCTTGCTCTATGGACTAGCAGTGTATCAAAAAAAGGTAAACCTTATAAACCTTGTTTAAAATATATTACTTTTTTATTTATAGATTATCTTGACTCTCTTATTGTCGCATGCATCCCGCTTCTTTTCAATGAAAGTTTCGAATCGATGTTTGTTTATGAAAAAGATGAGTCAACTAGCGAAGATTTATTTCAACTTTTAATTAAAGAACAAATTTATACAAAAGAAAAAATTCCTTTTGTTTAAAAATAGAAAATAATAATGTTTATTATTGTGATGATTTTATTAATCTTATTATAGGACTTGTTATAACGTGCTTTTGTTTTAACCTTGAGTTTCCCAAATGTGTCAAAAAAACACTATGCTTTATCCAAAACATGTTAATTGGCTTGAAAGATAAAGAACAAAACATAAAGAAAATTCTCAATGTTACCTATAAACTCGAAAGAGAGTTAAACGAAAAATGATTTTTAAATAATCATTACTGCTTTTTACAATAAAATTCTTATTTGCTTATATTTATATTTTTTCAATTTTTAAATTATATCGTAAAAATTGATGATTAAAGATAGGGTTTATATTCGTAATCATAAAAAAAAATTTTCTCAGTGATCAAATCTTCAACACACACATCCATCCTTAACAATTGGTCATCTCTCAACATTTCTCCTCCTCTTATCAATTTTGCAATTATAAAAGCATTTTTCTCGCACGCAACACAATTAGATGGCTCTCTTTTCACTGCCCAACCTATTCTTACTTTTACAAATTCAAACTACACAACAACCCACTTTGTCGTTTTGGTTGCACAGAAATAGAAACACCAATACACATCAACCTTCTATGCCCCATCTTGCAAAACATACGAACCAAACTACTCAAATTCTGCCACTTATGTTTCAATGGTATCCCCAACTCTATTTATGACTTTCTATATCACCCTTCAATTCTCCAAGAACTCTCAATCCTGATAAACACAATAGAACCAATTCTTAAAGCACACCAAAATCTTATCCCTCCATCACCCAACTCCTAATTTCACCCATTTAATACACCACTTCTACACTTTCTTTCCTTCTATTTGCTCCTTTAGAACATAACTACCAATTTCACTCCCGTCACACAGAACAACCAAGCAAAGACATCCAAATCATAGCAATATAGCAAGCATATCAGCCAACGCTGGAAAGTGCTTAGAGATTTCCCTCACTCACTCTATTAATATCTCATTTTTTTGTTGCTGCACTTTTTAACCGGACCCATTAGTAACGAATTCAATTAAAAAAATTTATTAAAATGAACAAAATTTCTTTATGTCGAAAATAAATCTATAAAGAAATATTCTTCTTTATTATTTACCTAAACAAAAAAATAGATCAATTGTTCTGAATAAAGTCACGGCAAAAAAAATAAGTTATTCTTACATTAACCACAGCTAAATTCATTGGATTCTTTAACTCAAAAACATATGTTTCTTGGCTATATGAAAAGATTAAGAAATTATTTATTGGTTTCTTATCATTTTTGTTTCTATTCTTACTCGAACGGTCGAAAACCAAGTAAATCTCTCCTTGCAATGGCTCTATTTCTTATGAGATATGAAGTAATATATGAAATATTGATTTCTCTTTTCTTTTTAAATTTTAAAATAATATATTTCCTGCTAACAAAGAAATCATAGGAAAGTTCTGGTTTTTCAAATTTCACAAAATCTAAATTAAATATATGATATAGTATTTCTATGTGTGTGTAAATAAATTTTAATACTTTTGAACCTATTTCTAACAATTGATGCCAAGTTTGTGTTAGGAATACTTTGAATTTCACTATTTTTTTTTGAGTTTCCTGAAAAAGCAGAGTACAAAAATATTGAAGTGGTTGACAAAAATTGGTGTAGATTATTGAGTGATTGCGATATAAACATGGGATGTATTTTGATATGAAAACGCAAAACTCATAATTTTGTAGTTTTTCTTTTTATTTGTGTCTATGGAAAATATTTCTATACATTGAAAGATCCATAAATTTAAGATAAACAAAGCACTGCCGTTTTCCACTTCTGAATATACAAGAAATATCCGAGACAAGAGAGCGAGAGATGTTTAAGTCTTATAGTTGTACATATGTGCCCTGCCCATATCACTAATGTTTGAACCAGATTGGATCCTGACAAAGTTTATTTAGAACAAAAAAATAGTTTTTCATATGTTCATTAACCATAATAATAAAATAACAAGAGGGGAATTTTTTTAACATGAATGTTTACTGGGAAAAAACTCCCATTGACATTCTCTAAATCTACTAATTACACAGTTTAGTAAAAGCTAATCTAAAAATAGCTTGTAAAAAGAGGACGTAAGAAAATAGAAAGATGAAAGAATGAACAATGAGAGAAGCAAAAAACCCATTACGTATCCCATTGCTGTTATATCATTGAATTTAAGAGACGTAACAAATATATCGTTGTGAAAAAATCAAACTTATGAAGAATTTAATATTAAATTCTGGAATAGTAGACATTAAAAATGTGAAGAAGTACATGGGACAGTTGTTTATCTAAGTTAGAAGATACATTCTTTATGAAAGTTATTACTATTTCGTCATTGTATATAATTAATTGAAAAACAAGTACTTACCAAAATATTTTCCTTAAAATAAATAAAGATTAAAATAGTTATAGTCTAAAGCGATGTTTTTGATATTTTAATATTTTAGTATATGGGTGTCTAATGTCAATATGTATGCAGGTCGTCGCTAAGCGATAGGAGCCTAATTTAAAAAAACTTTCTTGAAATATATAAATGTATACACTTTCTTATAGTCCAAGCCCAAAGAAAAACAGTTTTTCCCATCCTGTACTTAGAGTCTGGCGACGGGCTGCATGTATGTATTCATGCATGCATACATGTAATATCATGTTTATAAACAATTTTATTGAGTTTGTGTAACTAAGTCACCATTGTTAAGTATAAAACTTTCTGTCACTGTAAGCATCAGGAGCTTTGAAAAGCACGCAGGCATCTTCATCACAGTATCTCGCTTTGCTAAGATACTTAATATTTAATTTATGTTTTTCTAGGCCTCTAGAAAATCAACTTCTACTTTTCGAAAATATATGAAATTTTAAATAGGTTCTAGATATGAAATTTAAGCGTTTATTAGAATTTAAATATATTAGAACAAGATACTTAAAAGATTATTCGACAAATATAATATTTAAAATCGTGCAAATTGCAAAGTATAGGTAATAACTTTTGTAACATCGTATGAGGTAGCAAAATATGAACAGAAAGTTTGATATTTTTTGATTTTTTAAAGAATATTTTTCGATTCTTTGATTACAGAATTTTATTTTGATTATTTGACAAATATAATATTTAAAATCGTGCAAATTGCAAAGTATAGGTAATAACTTTTATAACATCGTATGAGGTAGCAAAATATGAACAGAAAGTTTGATATTTTTTGATATTTTTCGATTCTTTGATTACAGAATTTTATTTTGATTATTTGATAAAATATATTATTTAATATCGTAAAAAAATTAATA